>PNEQ01071159.1:15415-108438 GCA_003012365.1 Medauroidea extradentata
TTTTTTTTTTTTTTTTTTTTTTTTTTTTTTTTTTTTTTTTTTTTTCCACTTTTCCCAATGTTGTACTAACACTTCATCTTTTTTTTTGCTCTATTTTGTATCATGAATGCTAGACTCATTTTTTCAGTATCTGCGGGCTATTTTTTCAGTAACAAATCAGGAACCTTTTAGTAAATCTAGAACTTTTCAAGCTAAAAGCTAGGCGATCTCTCTATGGTTTTAGAAGGATCACTACAGCTTTCCTCTTAAGGAGACATTATGCTGCAGGCCACAGAATCTTGTATAACTACACACACAACACGCACTCTTGAGGCCACGTCCTGCACGCTCGCAATTGGAACACGTGGGCGGCAGTCGAGTTAACAAGACAATGTAATTAAATACACATGTTCTACGTGGAAGCGGTTTGTGGACGGGTGACATGGGAGGAAAGCGGGCACTGCACGAGATATAAAATAATTTTGTTTTGGAAACTTGCAGCGAGCGACAAATAATTTGGATGTCAGTGAAGTTGAATAATATCGCCATCATCGCTGTCAGCCGCATGCACAATGAACACAGCATCGCTTCCTTGTCACTCTCGCCTGCTTACTCCTACTAACAGACCATACCTAGGACGATGTATAATGAAACGGACACTGTGGCTGACACGATGCTAGATGCTTTTCGTGCGTGTATGCAGCAGTGAGTGGTGCGCTAATAGTCCGTGCTACAAACTGTGCACGGCATGTGGGAAAATACAAATTCTTAAGCATTTCGAATTTATATTTTAGGTTGTTTTATTTTTCTAGCCACGGTTCGTGAAAACTGTGGATGTGAAGTCCGTAGATAAGGGGGCCGACTGTAATTAGATATCAATATCCGGTGAGTGGGAGAAAACAGTTAACACTTTGCCCATATTTAAAAAAAGTTAAAAACTTAAATCGTAGTAGGAAGTTATTTACCTAATCTGAGTTTGGAGTGAAGCTCAGGATTTCTGTGTCACTCAAGGAGTATTCTTCTGTTCATTTGTAACCCTTCTTGAATCTCTTAGTTTTAAGGTGATAAAAGTCTGATTCTTGTTTTTCTTTATTGTTGTATTCTCGAGAACAATTTGTACCACCACCCTATCATATGGGCTCACTTCACTAATGGTGATGGTAACATGAGAATAATTACACAGGAACAAGAATGTGCGTTGCAAGGGATAATCCTCAATCCAAATAAATGCAGAACTCATAACCTCAAAACGTCAGTATAGTAATAACAGTTAAAATGAGCAATAGCTACAAGCATCATCACATTAATATTGTAATCATGAAAGAGGTGATCTACAGATTAACTTCAAGGAAAACATCATGGAAATCCGTGTGTCAATCCCAGACGGGATTTATCCAGATCTCAAAATCAACATAACAGATTTACATAAACTTTTACAAACTCAAATCGCCAACATAAATCAAAACATTAGAAATTAAAAAAAATATACAGAGATAACATTGAACACTAATTTTACAAAATGCTATTAGCATGCCTGCAAAAACTATCAAGTTAAAGTGAACAATATGAAGCGAAAGAAGCCCTAGTTGTGAATACTGAAAAGAGTGTAGAAACGACAAATATAAACAAAGACAATACATTAGTTAGCCCTATCCTTGTAGGAAACTAACTTATATAACAACATATGCTAACTGAGTCCCATATCTCAGTAGGCTACCCTAACACAGAATCGTGGGAACACACTGCCCTAAATACTCACATATAACTCGGGGACACTCGCCCCTGAACAAGTACACAAACTCCAGCGTAACCTACTGAGACCCATACCTCAATAGTATCCACACAATCACTTCTACCCTTGTACAGTCTCATAAAGCGAGCACATATAGTGCATAGAAAATACTTAATCCAAATTACCTGCCATAATTTACATTATCTGTCAAAGTCTAATCTTTCAAATTAGACACCTGCAATTATAAATTAATATACAAACAAAACTAAACTATTGAATTTAAATGTCTGTCTCTCTTTCTCACTCTCTCTCTCTCTCTCTAATAAATGAAAAGACAGAAGTTACCAGAAGTTAAACTGTAAAGGACCGAACGCGAAAGGTTAGTTTTAATTACTGACCAAAGGTGAAAAACAACAAACTGCAAAACACGAACAAGACACTATGACTTGGGCAATTATGCTACAGGACTTAAACTCAAGAAAAACCCAAACAAGAAACTAAACAAGGCGCAGAAAATAAATTAATTATAAGTCCTGCAGCATAACAACCCATTCCACATTTACAAAGATGAAAGACAAGAATAACACTCACATTTCACTTTAAACCAACTGAATGCACATACAAAAAACTCACGAGTATAAATACAATGAGCAAGCATGAATACAAGGCAGAATATAGTCTTTACAACGTGGCGGAGCAACAGTGACAAGTTAAAATTACAATGAAATAATTATCTGTATTGTCGTCGTACCAGGCCCCAGGCCAGGTGGAGTTGCACCTGGTTGCGGCAGGTGTTCGCAGAGTGTGTCAGTGGCAGGTGTGCGCTGGTTGGTAATGGCAGATATGCGATACTTGAGTGTGTGTGACAGATCAGTGACGGTGGCAGGGCATGTGAGAACTTGACACAGACATGTGACACCTGCCATTCCGGCCATCTGCCAGTGCAGGACACATGGCTTTGCTGCCCCCTCCCTCTACCAAGGCTTGAAGAAGGGAGTCTGGAAGCAACGGCCGTGACGGACGGAACGAGAGAGACGTGGTGTGCTTTGAGGCTCTGATTCGTCCAGCAAGAAATGTAACGCGCGTGAGCAACTATCCGGCCCAGTGTTTTACTTTGTTTCGCCATTAGAACTGGCTCGCTTAAGGCCCTTGGGTATGGGGGTGTGGACCTCCCCGTAAGTGTCCATGTAAGGTGTAGTTTTCTCCAGATCCTCCCTGCTTTTCCCGATCCGCAGCTGTTTCGACTCACCAGGTGAGAGAGGGGCACGCCGGCACGAAAAGACCACGACCCACCGAGCCTCGTGTTCCCGGCTACACGCTTAACTGGGTGGCGCACAGAGAATTCCGATGCAGCTCCATTCCTACCTCACTCTCACCGGACACGGCGTCATGGCGCCCAACGCTTTGGCGTGAATATCGCAGTGTAAATCGATGTACAACCTACACAGAGAAGGACTGGAAGACGACACTTCACCACAGGATCGCCACAGTTGCATTGTTTAGCCAGCTACATCACAGCCCGCACATCAGCGACAGAAGGAAACAATACACTGAGCTAGGTTTAGAAACAAATCGAACCATCGCACACAATGAGCGGCAAGGAGTGTGTTAGGTGCGGAATACCAGCCTTCCCTGATTTACTTTTAGGAGAAGTACTGCAACAGTGCTGCACATGTGTGATGGAGAACCGGAAGGGGAACCTGAGCGTGAAAGTGGAAAAGCTTATTGACCACAGCCCGCCAAGGCAGTCCGAAGTATGTGACTCTCCAACATGTCACAGACAAGGGAAGGAGATGGCCACTTGTGTGACTTGTAGAACAAGACGCCACCGCAGATGTTCGCACGCCACGGAACTTGTCACGTTCGGTGAGGGCGTGTTCGCTTGTGCAACTTCTGTGTCATCGAGACTCCCTCCCCGCTTCAAGGTCATACGTCACAAGTTACAAACCTACCACCCTATCACTCCTCCCCCAGCGCCTCAACGACTGCGCGTCGAACTGTCGGGACAACCTGCCAAGAGAGTGCAGACATAATGAAACTTCCCGAGTTCTCTGGACACATGCACGAGGACGTGGACCAGTTTCTGCAGCAGTGCGAAACATGGTGTTTATGTTATGGCGTAATGTACGAGGAGTGGGTTGATCGTGTGATTAGGAACTTGCATAGTGCCACAAAGGACTGGTGGAGAATATGGAGACATGCAACAATGACATGGGAAGAGTTCACGAATGGCATACGGTATCGGTTCGGGTCCGCGGAGGCTATAGCAGACTGTCAAGCGAGAAAATTTATAGTGAACGACAAAAGGACACAGAGTCGACAGAGAGGTTCATAGCCACGAAAATCGGGCTGTTCCGGCGCATCTATCCAACCACACCGCCGGAGAATGAACTAAGACATGTAACCGTACGTCTGCGACTGGAACTCCAACTATTTTTGGCAGAAGTGAAGGGTTAAGTGTGGAGGGATACATTCGTCGAGCAATCATCGCCGACAGGGCCGTCAATCGACTGAGGGGTCGTCCATTACAGACACTATGACGGGCGGACAAGGCGGCCCCCATCACCAGAAATATGCGCGATAGCGGCACACCAATGGTCCCAAGACAACTCGCGATTGAGGCGCAGCGGTCTGCTGACCCTGCATCCACCCCAAAACTCTCGCGACAAGACATTCGACCGCCACAGTGCCACACCTGCCCAGCGAACACGTTTCACTGGCACCGGGACTGACCTGTTAGGAATGCCACATGCCTGCCATCGGGAAACACCTAAGGCAGGGAGGCAGACCAGCTGCTGGCCTCCCCGCTGTAAATCGCCAGACACACCTGATCACGACCAACACCGACTCAGAGCCATTTTTCGGACAATTAACCATCAAGGAGGATCAGTTACTCCGCAACCAAATCGAAGTCAACAACCAACCAACTGCTGCATTAGTTGATACTGCCGCCAGCCATGGGTTCATCGCATCCACACTCATTAATCCATCACAGATCCGACCTGGACCCTGCATGCTACAGCTGGCCACCAGAGGGAAGCACAGTGCCACACAGGGCGTAACCGACCTGACAATCAGTATACGCGACTAGACGTCTCAAGTCGAAGTCTTGGTCGTGGACGGCCTACGAGAGCCCGTATTGCTGGGGCAACCACGGCTGCTGCAGCAACAAGCAGCAGTGATAGAGGTCGCGGCGAAGAGGGTACACATGGGAGCCAGGGAACGACGAACAGTGTATGCTGTCGACCGGCGGTGCGATACCAACCAACACACAATTCACCTGAGCGACCTGGACAACAAGGTCCCAGCCGAATACAGGACAGCGATACAAGCTCTCTTGGATGAACGGAAATATGTCTTCGCTTTCTCCGACTTACTTCAGACAACCATAGCAGCTGAGCACCCCATACTGACACCTAACCGAGACCCAGTCTACACTGGTCCCATAGGCTACGGAATGCATGAACAACGGGTCATCCGGGAGCAAGTCGCCGAGATGCTAAAGGAGGGTGTAATCGAAAGGTCCAACAGTCGACATAACACCCGCATTGTACTCGTGCCGAAGAAGGATGGGACACTGCGCTTTTGTGTTTGTTTCCGTCCGCTGAACTTGGTGACAGAGTGACCTTACACCGCGGATCAGTGTTGATGAGGCCTTGACAGGACTGAGTGATGGCCGAGTGTTCTCGACGTTAGACTTAAAGTCAGGTTATTGGCAAGTACCGATACATCCAGAAGACCGTGAGAAGACAGCCTTTACAACACCAGACAGGCACCGCTTTCAGTTTCGGAAGATACCATTCAGGCTGAAGTGTGCTCCCTCAACCTTCCAGTATATGACACAGGTGCTGGAGGGGTACATCGGGGAGTATGTCGCAGCGTACCTCGACGACGTCATCGTCTGGTCCCGGACATGGGAGGACCATATACGCCATCTGAGTTTAGTGTTAGAACGACTTGCAGTACACCAACTTGTCGTCTCCCACCAGAAGTGCCACATTGGTTGAACCTCCGTCGACTTCCTGGGGCATGTGATCTGGCCGGATGGTAACTACGCCCATCCTGAACACATGGACAAAATTGCCAACAGCACATTTCCGACGACAAGAAAACAAATACAACGGTTCATTGGATTAACGAACTGGTTGAGGAACTACATACCGCACTTCGCCACAATCGCCGCCCCTCTCACCGACTTGTTGTCTGTAAAAAGATAATACGCCTGGAATGAACGTGCCCAGAAGGCATTTGAAGAGTTGAAATCGCAGTTCACCCAGTGTCATGCTATGTCTTGCATCAACCCTGAGAAGTGCCTTTACGTCCAGACCGATGCCAGCACGGAAGGTGCCAGCGCCGTCCTATACCAGCTAGCTGACGATGGGTCACGACTTATTATCAACTACAGTAATGCCAAGTTCGGAGAAGCAGAACGTTGCTATCACAGCAACGAACTGGAGTGCCTGGTGGTAGTTTGGGCTCTTCGTAAATATCCTCTTCACCTAGAAAGAAGACAGTTCACGTTACGGACGGACAACAAGTGTCTGACGTGGCTGGACACGATGCAGGGAAGGAGGGGTAAACTCATCGGCTGGGCACTGTTACTACAGTCATTTGATTTTACGATTGAGCATGTCAGCGGAGTTGACAATGAACTCCCCGATCACTTGTCACTGGATCCAAAACCGGCGCAAACAATCATGGACGACCACGACGTGGCAGCGATGTTTCCTCCTGAGCATACCTCAACTCAGCACAGAAATGTCAAAACAAAGGAACACGCCTCACTGCAGGCGATCACGCATTCGTCCAGACCACCTGGTCTGCTGTGAATAATAATGTCCTTAACACACAAAAAACAAAAAAACATCTCCTACAGCTTTACGCTTAATAGCCAAGCGCGCTGAGGGTAATGTGGAGCGTGTTCGAGTAAGGGATCAAGTGCTAGCAACGAGGCCGCCAGGTGTGGAGACGGCATAGAAAGTGTTTGTGGCCCCCGAGGCGAGAGAGACAGTCTTGAACTTCACACACAGTGATACACTAGTAGGGCATCCTGGGGTGGATCAGACAGTGCGGAATGTAATGCAGTATTTCCACTGGCCTGGACTCAGAGTGGATGTGCGGGATTATGTACGAGGCTGCCAGGACTGCCAGCGGAAAAAGGTACAGAGAGCAGATGGGACTGAACAACAATCCCCCCACCTTCCCACTACTCCCTTTGAAGCTGTAGCATTGGACTTGATGGGGCCGTATCCACACACCACCAAAGGATATTGTTTCATATTAGTGGTAACTTATATGTTCTCTCGCTGGGTGGAGGCTTATCCACTAACGAACACCCGTAGTCAGACAATTACAAAAGTGCTCCAGAAGGAATTTTTTTACACGATGGGGATACCCCCGAACTCTACTAAAGGACAATGGTTCACAGTTTCTCAGAAGGCAGTGGAGGAGGTGGTGCCGCAAACTATAACTGGAGCACCATACGACACCGGTATACCACCCTCGAGCTAATCCAACAGAGAGGTGGAACCAGGTCCAACTCCGCTTGCGTCGGGGGAACGTCGCCACAGGGCAGGCACCGGCAACCCTTGTGCAGGGGCGCAACCTTCAGCTTCCAGGAGAACCCAGGCCAGAGGTCCCTCAGGATGCAGGGGACTGGGGCGAGCGCCGAGAGGCCGAACTCACTGCTGCCCGCCAACACCAAGAGGCGTATGTGCGAAAAATTCTGCCAGTGTCGGAAAACCCGCCTTCACCCCTGGAGGTAGGGACACTGGTATATGCTCGGAACCATCCATTGTCGGCCCGCACACGAAACTTCTGTGCAGAACTAGCACCTCGCTGGACAGGACCCCACACAGTGCCAAAACGCCTAGGACAACACGTCTACCTGGACCGAGATGAGGACAGACGCCTCCGAAAGATCCATCGAGACGAACTATGGGTGGTTCCTATCATGCCGGCTGACGAGGAGACAGATACAGACGGTGTGACGCAGGCCCCACTGGAGGACACCTTACACCCACAAACTGAGACACCACTCCAAGAGGAGAGTGACAAACACTCGCAACGCAGATGTGAGAAGACTCAGAGACTGGCGTTACTTCTCCCGTCGACGCCTGGTGTCATTACACCGCCGCAGGAAGCCAAACCAATTGTGACCATGCCTGATGAGTATGAGCCGAGACTCCAACCCATCGTCCGGGAAGTGTGGAAACTGAATGCACTACTAGTGAGTATGACTTTTACCATACAAATTGAGGAACCAGAAAAGTTGCCTCGATGCCAACAACGATGACGACGCAGCAGGCAACCCCAGTTACACTCGTCCGAGCCTAGCACAAATGACCAGCAGGAAGAAGAGGTCAACTCCGAACCGAGGAACGAATGGAAATGCAGACGCCGAGCACCTGCCTGGTTTCGTCCTCGTGTTCGCCGTTTTCTGGAGTGGGGTGTGGCTGGTGGCCCACAATCATCGACACCTACTGTACAGATGCCAGTGGCAGAACGTCAGGACATAAAGACCACAACATCCCAGGACATGCTGGTGTCACCAATGGCCAGCACCTCAATGTCTACTCCATCGATCCATACCAACAGACACTGAAGGGAGCCCTACAACCTACCACCTTGCCCACGACAGAAACAGCAGACCTGCTGTGCACCACCCGACGACTCAGGAGATGAAGCCGGAGACTTCGACCCACAGCAGACCCTAGTGTTCAGTCGTCGGGGGTTACACCGGCAGTAAAGTATATAGTGAATGTACACACCTGCAGTGAGCAGTCGTGTTCAGGATGGGGGCGTATGTCGTCGCCACAGGCCAGGTGGAGTTGCACCTGGTCGCAGCAGGTGTTCGCAGAGTGTGTCAGTGGCAGGTGTGCGCTGGTTAGTAATGGCAGATGTGCGATACTTGAATGTGTGTGGCAGATCAGTGACTGCGGCAGGGCATGTGAGAACTTGACACAGATGTGTGACACCTGCCATCCCGGCCATCTGCCAGTGCAGGACACATGGCTTTGCTGCCCCCTCCCTCTACCAGGGCATGAAGAAGGGAGTCTGGATGCAACGGCCGTGACGGACGGAACGAGAGAGACGTGCTGTGCTTCGGGACTCTGATTCGTCCAGCGAGAAACGTAACGTGCGTGTGCAACTATCGACCCAGTGTTTTACTTTGTTTCGCCATTGGAACTGGCTCGCTTAAGGCCCTAGGGTATGGGGGTGTGGACCTCCCCATAAGTGTCCATGTAAGGTGTAGTTTTCTCCAGATCCTCCCTGCTTTTCCCGATCCGCACCTGTTTCGACTCACCAGGTGAGAGAGGGGCACGTCGGCATGAACAGACCACGACCCATCGAGCCTCGTGTTCCCGGGGCTACACGCTTAACTGGGTGGCGTCCAGAGAATTCCGATGCAGCTCCGTTCCTACCTCACTCTCACCGGACACGGCATCAGTATTAAACAGAAAACTACACAATGTAAACTGAATATAACTTTTATAAAACTCTGTGCATTGAAAATTAATTACATATTATGTCAGTTTATTAATTTCAGGTGTAAACAAGAAAAATATTATTTTTTGCTCTTGACAACATTTTCTTGAAGTTCGGAAATAGTCACTGGAGCGCGCTAGTGTAGCGCAAAGCTAGCTGCACTCTCTGCACCTGTGTCTCAGCTTAGTTTACAATATATTTATGGCGAAAACACGTAATGTTTATACGCGGAGTCGTAAAATATTCCAAACTATAGCAAATTGAATATAAGGTACGTAAGTGTTTCTGTTTACGTGAAAGTGTCCAAAATATAACTGCGAAGAAAAAACATATTAATTGCAGATATTTTGCGATGTCTGATCTGTCTCGAGTGTCATTAGATTATGTAGTGTACCGACACAGTCAATTTGCACAGTAAAGATAGGTGACAATCTGCAATCTCTTGTAAACGATACATTTGGGGTTGAATCTTCACATAGTTGGCAGAATTTTCAAATGAATTTGGGATAAGTTTCTGATGTATGTATTTGTAAAAATTTCCGAAATTCATTTCATTGTGATTTTATATTTTTGCACTGGAATATCAAGAGTGCATTAGGTTTTTGTCTCCCCTTGCATGCACATTTATCAAAAGTTGGCCTTTCCCTTTTGGCTCAGATGTGCCACCTCTTTGTCAAACAGCCAACATGAACTAGCACAGTGGCTACTATGTGTGTATGATTCATCTACATACACAATTGGTTGACCAGCTTTTCGAAACCTACACATTTCTATTTTCTTGTAGAAAGTGTCTCTTTCACGCTGCAGTATCCAGCTTCTCACCAAAATCTTTCTCCTTGACTGACACTTCCTCCAACGAAATTCTACTCTTTTTAACAGCAGTTTGCTCAGAAACTGTTTCCTGCATTCTGAAGCCCTATTATCATGCAAAGCCTTCTTTAATTTATTAAAGGTGAACTTTTTTCTGACAACTGCATCATCTTCAGTGGGTTTTTTTAGTCCTAATTTTTTCTCAGTCTGTGTTAAAAATGTTCAGACCCCTTAAGATTTTTTCCGCAGCCAAAATCCTTTTTATTGTTGATTCACACACTTGTCACTTTTGAAACATTGTACTTTAAAACATACACCAAATTTTTTTCTTAAAGGTGTGTCGCAACATTGTAAACAATTTCACGCCACATGACAACCGTCCCAGAATGAAGTATCAACTTAATTCTCGATGTTGATGCTACTGTGTAACTCGGTTCCTGATGTAACACGACTAATCCTCACGCACCTGAGTGAAAACAACTGATTCTAACTACTTTTCCTAGCACCTGATATGTGACAGTACTGTGCACATTCCCGTGTATCTCGTCGCATTATAGTAAAGAGGATACTGCAGAAACACAATCACAAGGCAGCATTTCAAACGGAAGTAACAATTTGAGGTTAATATTGGAAATATCGACAAAACATACACATTGCTTAATGAACTTCAGGACTGAGGTTATGGGAAAATATGCTGAAGTTAAGAAGAAATTGATACAGGTGTAGGGAGACTAGGGAAGTTTTGCAAAATGTGAATTGAAATGTATCAACAACATTGTACTGCATGTGGTGCTGAGAGGGTGCAAAATACTGTAAGGTCCATGAATTCAATTACTATGCCATCTAGGCCTATAGGGCCAAATTATATAAATATTGTTGTGTTAGTTGAATATTGTTTGTGTACGACAAATAATACGAGCTCACATGAAGCTGATCTGGGTGCTAGTGATCAAATATGTTGATGTGGTTTTTCTTCTCTCTTGATTTAAGTGAATTATTCTTAGTAAATCATAATGGGTTTTTAAAAAATTTTGAACAAAGTTAAATGGTAGTAATATTTATAAATTTATATTTAAAGATATTCACAGCTAATACAAAGAAGGAAATTATATGTGCTGCAAATTTTTCTCTAATTTCGAAATAATTTTTGTTTTAAAATTATAAAGGTTTTGTAGTAATTTAAGTTGTTATGGAATGGTATTGGTAATTTTAAAGTTATGTTTTAAATATGTTTTGACGGTGATGCAGATTTTAATTCAAATTTTCAAGGGTTACTGAATGGGCTGTGAGAACGATATTTTTATTTAAATTATTTAATTAAAGTTAATTGTCAAGGATAATTGGTATGCTGATCAGGAGAACACAGTATTTGAAAATTTTTTATTTCATTAATTAAATAAGTTTTCAAGAACTGTGGAGATTGTGGTAGTGGTATTTCGATGCATACTTTTAATTATTGCTGTTTGTTAGACGTCAACGACAGCTGATGGTTTTTAATTCTAACTCACCAAGCCTCCAGAACCTGCCTCTCCCATGGACGGTACATTTACCAAATGTGGTCCGGGTTACTTCTCTATCCTCTCGCATAGTCGGCAAACAAGGACTTTTAAACAGCTCCCATCGCGACATCGACACACTCCTCTACTCCGTACACTTGTCTACTGGAAAAGTCAAACAGACTTCCAAACCAAGGAGTCATCACTTTCACGCCCGACAAAAAGTGAGCACAGTGCTTCCAGTGCCCCTCTCAGTTCAACTCGCCGACCAGAGCACCCCTACCGCCGACCGCCGAAACCCGACACTCCCCTCCACCCCAGGCCTACCTCTCCATGGCCGGCTGAGTGACAGGTCCAATGTAGAATGGGGGAGTCTGAGCACCGGCGACTAGGGCATTCACTAAACGCTCAACTAAGAAAGGAAAAACAAGTGCCCTATTTAAAACTTCCAACCCTGCTAAAATCGTCAAGAAAATAAGGCAACAACCGCTCAACAAAAACCGCGTATATTCAAGACTCCTTAATAACCTACATAACCCACCATATGCATTTAATATAATAAAATTTTAACTCCTAAACTTATTCACTACTATATTTATTTGAGGTACAGACCAATATGTTCATCATTTAAGTATCGTAAAAATGCTACATCATGAGTGCAACGTGGCACGTGTTAGATACAGTGGCAGCCACACTGCGAGGACATGAAGACTTGGCAATAGCGTGTGGCGAGCCAGGTGGTCTGACTGTCGCAACACGGCATGGCCTGATGCCCCACACTATCTCTCTACCCTACACTACCAAGGACGTGTGCTGTAGGAAAAGGGACTTTAGCCACAAGAGTTGATAGAATATATTTGATAACACTATTTTTCACATGTAATGCTTACTTAAACTGTGTCAACCAATAAAATAACAGTGGAACAAGCACAACTACGACTACATAGGTGTGAATATTTTACAATTGTCTGTAAATATTTTTTGCTTATATGACGTGCATGTAAATTACAGAACAGAATTGGATTACAAACATAAAATATTTTGACTGTAATTAAGTAGAGTCTTTGCCGGTGTCGAATTTTCACTTTTGATATGTGGGAACAGCGTAGCGATAAGAGCCAATGTCCCACGCTTGACTATTGCCTCTATTCACAGTGCACCAAACTGAAGTGCAAAGTAATATTTGCAAAGTTACAGTAGTCTAGAAAACCTGTTTTTAGTAATTTTGAGAGGCCTGGAAATCATTTATCTAACAAGAGTGCTGAATGTTTGAAAACACAGAAACATAGTTTTGAATGTGTGTTCTTTTCGTAGACAAACAAAATATGAATAAGGTAAGTGGTTTCTGGGAAAAAATAATAAGCGTGACACGCTTCAATGCTGTCCATGCGCCAGTCGAGGTCTCCTCTTAAGGCGGCCGCCTGAATGGCGCTCGAACTGCACACAGGGTGTTCAGACTTAAGGCTGTCTGGCTCGACAAGGGCATTGTGTCAAACTAGCTTAGTATTTGTATATTTTCTTGGATGGTCGTTAGACACCTCTTCCACTGTGATTCCAATGGCAAGCAATGGGACACATGATACGTGCGAAGATTGTTGTGCTGATAACTTGTTACTTCCTCGAACTGCAAAGTGGAGGTGTAGTGCCGACAGTCTGTCCAACAAACGCAGAATTCCAGTACCAGTACGTGTGAATGAGTTGAACTGAACACTTTGTTTTCCATGTCCAATGTCGCAGAAAAAAAGTTGGCGATATTCAAAAGAAAATACAAGCCTACGTGTACGGCCGTGTATCAGAAGAGTGTCACGAAAGAAAATCGCTCGTGCTTGGTGGAAAAAGAGAAACCAACAGCAAGTTCAGTAAGTAAAATGCTTAAATGTTTTTGTTACAAAACACAAATTTTGTATTAATTATTATCGCTAATATAAGCAAGAATATGAAGAGAGTGAATGTGCGAGTGAATAAGTTATTTAGTAAACTATATTCAAGGACCTAAGCTAATGCAGCATGCATAACAAGACAACTTGCATAGTTTGAAGCAAATACTAAACAGCTATACTTAACTGTAAACAACTCACAGCTTTTCTTGCTTTTATTAAAATGTCATCGAAATGATACAAGCAACAGATTGTGCAATACAAAACCAAAAAAATTTGTAAAAAGTAATTAATATTGAACATTCACCTTTGCAGTAGTATTAAAAAACGTATCAGCTTTTTTTTATGGCAAATTATAGCTTGCGAGTAGCAAAACACAAATTTTATGTGTATCTTGCTCTGTGCCTGCGCAAGACTTACTGTAAGTCTTCTCACTTATTTGCTCTGAAAATTTTACAATTGCAAGACTGGTTTTGTGCCCTATTACAAATAATGTGTACTTTCTTTTTGTGAGGTGATTAAGTATTTTCATAATAAACTTGTCAGTGTATGGTTTGTTGACATGATTTAAAGGTTAACTAAAACCACAGAGAAGTACCCAATTAGAAATATTTTTAAAAGTGTAAAACAGTTAAACAGTAAAGTTCCTTTTAAGGCCATGCTAGGGAGTTTTACAGTGTTCTCCAAAAACAATTATTAAGAGCAACACTTTTGCCTATACTACAAAAAATGCCTTCATTATTTAACACAAATGGTAATTTTAAACTATCCGAAGAAAAGATAGGCTTGTAAGATTGCCTTCCTGTCTGTTGGATGTATGTGTGTGTCCTAGAAATCTGTGTCCCCCTAAAACTTTGATCTCGTGGACCGAATTTTACCAAACTCAGTGCACATATAGTGCATAGTAAAACACTTGAATTTTATGTATTTAGATTTTGCAATGTACTTCCTTTCAAAATGGCTACGATTAGACTATTTAAGATGATTATTTGTATATCTGAAACGTTCATTTGTTTTCAACCAAATTCCGTACGTCGACAGAATACAACGAGATTACTTCATCCTAGGGGACTTTATCTCGTATGTCCACCATCTTGAAAGATTGTATAACTTCAAGAAAATGTGTCCCCCCTAAAAACTATCCGGTAGACCGAATTTTACTAATTCAGTACACATTTAGTACACAATAAGAACACCTGACTTTATTGTATTTACATCAGGTAAGATTTTTCTTATCAAAATAGCGGCTATTAGAAAACTTCATTTCACTATCCAATGCATATCTGTGAGACTGTTTGTTCGAGGTCAACCAAATTTGGCATGTCCACAGTTTACAAAAATATAATATCACTCTAATTATATGGTCAAATATATCCACCATCTTGGAAGATAGTGCCACTCAGAGAAAATGTGTGCCCCTCCCCTTAAAGTTTTTAACCCATAGGCCGAATTTTATAAAAAAAAGTACACATATAGAACTTGGTAAAAACCACTAACTTTTGTATATTAAGCTCTCGTTAGTCACTTCTTTTGAGAATAGCGGTTGTTCTAAATTTTTAGCTAATTATTCATATATCTGAAACAGTTGATCAGATTTCAACCAAATTTCATATGTTGACAATATACAACAATATGTCATTCAATATGGTATGACCCGTGGGTCCACCATCTTGGAAGACAGTGCAACTAACGCAGTAAAATTTTAACACCTAACAACTTAGGAAGTATTTAACTGATTCCATGTAAATTTCTGCAGGTATAGTCATAAGAAATTTCGCATGAACAATTATTTTTAATTTTTTTTTGTTTTTAGTCAATCATTTTACGGCCGAAATCGATATTTTTCGCCGAGTTCAATCTTTATCAAACAAAGTCGATCATTTGGACCGAAGTTGATCTTTTCCGATTAATTTTTTTATTAAAGTCAATCTTTTGCGATCAATGTCGATTTTGATTTTATTGACATCGGGCTTCTTTGACAAAAGGTGTATTTTCTCCACATAAATTAGTCATCTCTGGCTAAAGTCGGTCATCTTCGTCTAAAGTCGGTCATCTTCGTCTAAAGTCGGTCATCTTCGTCTAAAGTTGGTCATCTTCGTCTAAACTCGGTCATTTGCGGTCAAAGTCGGTCTTCTGCGGTCAAAGTCGGTCATATTTGGCAAAAATTTATTTGCTTCGACTGAAGTCAGAACACGGAAGTAGAAATTTATGGAACGTAAGTTTACACAATGTTCTTACTAAGGTGCTACAACATAAATGTACAAAACTTTAAGGTAATACAAGTAATTCATTAACAACATTTTCAAGGTCAACAAAACTGTCATGCTCTCTACGAGGGGAGTGTTTCCTACATTAAAATAAACTTACCGGTACAACACATTAAAATATATTTTATCAGGGAAGCGTAGGCTCCTTAGTTATACACTTATTTTTCTGTTTTAAGACTGAAATTTGTAATAGTAATCGAAGTTATTTTTCCCTCGTGTTTTGATAGTACTTTTGTGATTTTATTTACAATTTATTATATTTCAAAGAAGTACCAGCTGTTTTTTATTTTAATTAAAAATTAGATAAGCATCATTGTGTTTAATTTAATGTCTTTGTATATTTGTTGGTAAAATCACATAAATGAATGTTAATTTGTATACAGATGTACCGTAAAATGTATATGCAAAATAATTCTGACGTAGTTTTCTTTTTCCAATATTTTTTGTAATAGTTGCTATACTGTTAACCATATTATTTGAATTACATACAACATTCTTTACACCTAAGGTGCTGTAATTTGTATAACTCCGAAACATAATTTCACGTTTTATTACGTATATCATTCAACAATCTGCAAATGAATGGTTTCAAAACTAGTCTGAATATTTCACTGGTAAATATTGTAGTTATTTTTTTAAGTAAAAGTTTTCTCCCTCTCTCTATTTTACTCAAAACTTATCCGAATGCATACGACCAATGGATTCGCACATATAAATATTTTTATCATTTGCAATATGGTTAACAAATGTTAGATAGTTTCAACGTTTCCCTTTTCGGCCTTGAATAAAGATGAAAAATGTCCTTTTATATGCTACTAGAATGACACACTTATGATGATCATTTATACTGAAAATTAATGTATTCAACTCATACAGCTCTTTATTACTTAACGTATATATTGTGTTACAGTAAAATTTTATTTGTTTTAGTAGAGAGTTATGATTACTTTATAAAAACTGGGTTATTATGCCTTGAAGCGGTCATTTGGAAATAAGAACTTTATAGAATCAATATACTGCAAAATAATCTCAATACCTTCGTTAGTAATGCACTAAAGGCGCGATGATCTTTGAATGAACTGTGCAATAGGAGTGCATGACTGGATATATTTGCTTTGCATGACTGGATATATTTGCTTGGACATACTCCACTGCGAAATAAATGACTGTCAAAAGAAACTAAAAATAAGACAAGAAAACATCGATAAGCAGAGTATGCTTTAGTCAACAGGATACAAACACAACATGAAATTCCAAAACTGTAATTGGGTCAAATAAAAATATAATAACTCCTTACTTGAATAAAAAAACATGTACTTTTTCTAACAAAAAGAATTTATTGCGCTGGCGCCTAGAAAAAGCATGTTTACATATAGGATTACAACAAAAACTGTAAGTGTTCACCCACAAATTCTGTTGAAAGAAAAGTTGGCTAAATTTTTTTAAATTTTATGTAGCACTTTTCTCTGGACGATTACCTACTACTTACTTAACGAGTGTTTTTGTAGACATGCCAGCTGAAGTTACTGTCTTCCGAATCACGTCTTAATATCCCGTTGTTGTTGGCGATTACACGTCCCGTATTTTAATCCCTGCATTGCAACATATTACAATTACATACATGCACAAAATATTAAAATAACACCGTACAAGAATTTCAAACGTACCGAACGCACGAGAAGCTCAAACACTCGCAACGCAAATGGCCGCTCTTTGTTTTGGTTGCCGGACGTCATATCTCATTGGCAATTACAGGCTGGGTTTTATAATAGTTACATTACAATAATTTATATTAAATATATACACAGAATAATAAAGTACCACATTATAAGAATTTCAAACACACACAAATGCGGTAACTTTTCACACTTGCAAATGACCGTGCTTTGTTTTGGTTTCAGGTCAACTGATATTGATGCGGTTGTTTGTAAATTAGTTATAAAATTACGCGATTTGAATAGAATAAAATAGTTAACTGACTAATGCTGGATACAAAGCTGTTTTATTATATTATGTTTCCTCCAAAATGCTTACTTATTTTTCATATATAATACATACTACTTTCAACGTCGGCGATGGAAGTTAACCGATTTGTTGATCAGGGCTGCCACTACTACTTCATCAGGTCATACGGTCACGTCTTGTTGTTTTAAATGGTTGCCACGTGTCTGGCACGTGTTAAAAAATATTGGTAGCATCGGCTGTCAAAATATGGAATTCTTACATGGGCTAGACAGTAAAGTACTTTCTTACTGTTGTATTGAAGAATAAATTAATCAACAACGAGCAGTTTTTATTATTTGTATTGTATAACTTGTACACAATTTTCTATATATGTATCCTCACAATGCAGAACGTTCTAAACGTAAGCTTGTAATGAACCAATTGAGGCAAGGGAACAGGCTTGTTAGTCTATCAGCTGAGTGACTAATTGGATTCAATCATGCGGTAAAGACGAGTGAGGTATAATTTTATTCAGTATTTTCTGCAGAATACGAATATGCTAACACAGGAATCGAAATTGGTGGCTTTCATATCATCTTTTAAAAAAGTAACAGAACATTGAAATTTTGTTTTACGGGTTATAATATTCATAATCTACACAAAAACAAAACTGAATAAAATAACTCCTCACTCGTCTTTACCGCATGGGCTGACTGAAGGCATTTTAGTAAGAATCTGGTTCTAGCTGATAGATCGGGCGCTGCAGATAATCCCTGTAAGCTTTGGTAACATGAGTTGCCACTTCTTGACCTCTCGTAACTGCTCCGCGTTCACTCAAGGTACTGGGGATAGAAGCAACATATCTCCACAAGTAGGTGTCCTGCTTTCGTCGAGAAAAAAATTGAAATTATTTAATTTTAATTACTGTTTTTACCGGATAATAGTTATTCTATAAATGTTCAGATTGCAACATACTAAACAGGATAGTAAGGAACAAGTCTAAGATATGGTTTTATGCATTATTCATGCTGCATTACTCTACAACTAACTAAATCATTTTAAAAAAAGGCTTATTTTCCAGATATTTTCTTTAAAAGTTAAAAGATTTTTATGTACATGAAAGGTCTTGGACACTTATACGACTTTACGACACCTACTTCCGAAAACAATATACTTTAAATTCATTCGTTCTCTCAATAATGTTCAATAACGGTACACATGTTTCTCGCTGTTTAGCATACCCTACCGAGCACCCTTAGGTCTGTACTCAGAGACTAGTAAGCGTGCGTACACAATGCTTATCTACGAAAATAAAACACACATCAGACTACTTCTGAATGTGACTAAAGACACCACGCACACTGGAAATATTTTATAGCCCTCAAACGTGGCTACAAATAGGCTTTTTCATGTGGTTGTTTCTCAAGTTATATGTAATGGATTTGTACGAAATTGAGATATACAAGTACATTGGACTTTGCTACAGTGACGCGTTCAATAAAATGGTAAAGTCACAGCTTAAAGTCTCACAGTAAAATTGTTACGGCAGGAACACTGCACGGGCATTTACAACCTTGGGCGTAGAGGCAATATCACAATAAATGTACGGTCGACGTTGCTCATAGTGCCTCATTGATTTTCACCTCACACAAACATATCCTTCACCAGGCGGCTGCCTTAAGGACATTAGCAACTTAATTTTTAGTATGACATCACTGATTACACTAAAATAGACTTAGCGGGATTTTTTTTCCTACACATAAATAAAAAATTTTAAACCTCTGTAAATTTGATTAAGGACAAAGTTTTAGCGGTTTTCATTTTAATACAGCGCCACTGATTAAACTAACAAAAACTTAGCACAATTTTTTTTGCAATATTTTGTGCATTACTAACACTTGATCTTATTTGTCGTGCTTTATTTTGTGACGTGCAAATTATATGCTAGTTTTTTCCCCCCATACCTGCAGCTAATTTTTGCAACAGACAAGTTGTCTTTAATTAAATGTAGCATTTTCATTTTGTCAGTCAAACTAAGAACTTAGCGATCTCTCTTCGGTTTTGAAGGATCACTACAGTCTTTCTTTTTAGGAAACATTATGCTGCAGGCCACGGAATCGTGTATAATTGCACACTGTACATGCTCTTCAAGGCCATGCCCTATGTGCGGGCAGCAAGCAGGCATACAAGACATTGTAATTAAATACACATGTGCGTTCTGCGTGGAAGCAGATTGCGAGCAGGCAACGTGACTCATAGGAGATATCAAATAATTTTGTTTTGGAAGCGTGCGGCGAGCGACAGGATATATGTGGGTTAAGTACCGCCGCCACCCGCATATTCAACACAGCATCGCTTCTTTTGCCGCTCCCGTTCACACCGCATCATACTAAAGATAACTGCGTGCACCTAGCACATTGTATAACGAACCAGATAAGAGGAGCTGACAACACAAGACTAGCTGCTCTCATTCAAGGTGAGTGACACGCTAGTAGTTCCTGCGGCACACTGTGCGCGACGTGTGCGAAAATACAAATTCTTAAGAATTTCATATTTATATTAAAAATTTTTCCCTCATTTTCCAACCACGGTTGGTTAAAACTGCAGATACGAAGTCCGCGGATAAGGCGGGCCGACTATAGTATAATCTGAGTGAGTTAGGGGAAAAGGAGGGGGTCCAATAATTTCTTATGGTGATTTATGCAGTTTCACAGTTTTCGCGCATTTACTGATTTCCTGGAACAAAATACCGCCGACAAGGCAGGCCAACTACATTACGATAGCTTCTAAAAACTATGTTTCTATTAACCATCTCGTGATATTTTGATGAAAGGCAAGCCTGTAAAGTAAAGCAAATTTTGCAACTTTTAATTATTATGTGAATGCTTTTATGAAAGGGTCCATCATTCTAAAACAATTTTTAACCTCTAAAGAAGGGGTAGTTGTAACACAGCCCATTTAGTTTTGGACTTTGTGTAATTTTAATTGTTTAATCATGTATATATAAACATAGTCAAGTGTCTTCCAGCCATGACTACATTATGCAGACCTTGCGTAATAACAGATAATACAGGCTGACAGTCCATCACCTTGGTTTTGAAGGTAGGTGTTGGTATGGTCTCACAACCCCCTCCGACCTATGGAGAGGGAGAAAGGGGAGGGTCAATATGTCCACAGCTAGAACGGATATGGTTCACGCGTAACATGCCGCATTATAACTTCTATTTTTCTCTCTGAAAAACCCTTGAACCCTGTCTTGGTCTTAGCCATATTGGCTGTAAAACTGGTCAAGACACTGTAATTCCTAAAACCCAAGAAGGTGAAGTGAGAGAGTTTTACGACCCTTCAAAAACGAGGTCTTAAGTACCAATAACAGTGAAGTGAGTTGAAGGGGCGAACACAACATCCATGCATGAGCCGGGATTCGAAACCTGGACCTATCACACCATAGACTGTGCTTAACTAACTACGCTACAGAGGCCAGCTTAAAAGCCAAAAAAATTGAATATTTCATTACCTTATTTGTAGGTTAACATTCACTTCCTAAGTTACTACCAAGAAAAAACAAAACAAGATAAAAAATACAGCACAACAAAATTTCTCAGTTGTCCTAGGCTTAGTGATAAAACAGCCAATAATTTGTGGTTTTCCGTTGTGTTGCTCCTTGGAGTTTCAGCAAACCGCAATTATTCCTGGATCTCAGGGTTCTATCTTCTTTCGCTGATATCCTTCTTATGGATTTCCCTTTTTGTCAGTGACCTTGATGAATGTATCACTCTAACACTTCATCACCACACCAGACTCTGCGTTCAGACCTCCATTAGCACATCTGGATGTCCCTCACAGAATATTGAGCCATATTGGTGCGGCAGGTGTAACAGTGCCAACATTTTTCAGTTTATTTAAGTCCACAAGTATTACAGGTAATGAACTCGGGAACACATTTTATTTATCCTTTTTCGTTTTAAATTATCCCAGCCATGACTGAAAATGCTAGTGCCTTGCAGATGCTTGCATCGTTATGAGCACTACAAATTTCAGAAAAAAGCACACTGTTAGAGCAATGTGGTGTGATGTAGGAAAAAGAGTGGCCATGCACCTCTTTACCCAGTAGCCACGAACACTAGCAATAATTAATTTAATAGTATGTATAATAACTGTTGAAAAGATTATTAATATGTGTTTCTGCCATGGGTTCTGCTCACATACGTAAAATTACCATTCCAGATTTATATTAATTCTGAAATCTGGCTGGAGCCCTCACAATGTGTCTGTCTACTCTCAAGAATGTTACTGAATAATTCGCTACCAACTGCCAGTGGAAGACTATGTATATAGCCTCAGCAAACTATGGAAAAAACACATTCCTGCTAGCACTTCTGCACACTCCCATACCAAAATTCCGGGAAACCAAAAAGAAGATTTGCCTCTCTGCTAACAATACATAAACACATAATTATACAGATTTTGAACACTAAATTTAGACTTACGGCTGCAGGTAGGTTTACAGCACAAATTTAAAAGAAATTAAATATACACAAATTTAAAAAGAATTTATAATAAAGATGGTTGAAGTTTGGTTGATACTAAAATTAAAAATACTTTCAAATATTTTCGTTATTAGAAGCATGATTGCGGTTACGAACTGCAGGAGCACAGCTTTTATTAAAAGAAATTCCACAGACAATATTTATTGGCTTCAAATGAAGGTCAGTCAAGGACAGGTCTTACTTACTAAGACCTTGGATCATAAAAATATTTTAATAACCCACACAATGGAAATCCAGTCTACTTTGCACCGTCTGTCTGTACAACGTACACGGACAAGTCACTAATCTGTCTCGTCTTATTGGGTCTGGCTCGAGCATGGGGATACAAGGCAATACCATGCAGTCAAAAGGACAAGCAGTTCTAAGACAGTGTGCATATATTTTTCAAGAAATGCTTTACAAAAGTGCCAAATACAAACATGACCCAGGTGCGATTACAGATGACAACAATAATCACATTTTCCACGCTCTCTGTAATGCTGCATTGGTGCACCGACGACACATGATACAAGAAACAAAACCGAAAGTAAAGAAAATGTAAGCAAACACGCAGCGATCCAACTGAATGTGAGCCTTCAGCCCGTGCTACCAAAACAAAGGAAACTAACGCAAACTTACCCAAACCTGACAAGTGTCGATGGATGCCAAACGGGATGAAAGAGAGGAGTCTTTCCAAGAGTGCAGCGGAGCTCAGACTGACGGCCCAGCAGCTGGGAGACGAACACACAGGAAGAAGGAAAGGAAAGGGAGGGGTAAGACAGGCAAACATGGGAAGGGGAGGGGACAGCAAACAAGTCGGAACGAAGCCAAACGGGCCGAAGCTATTGACGTCAGACACAGTTAAAATGGCAAGGGAAGGCAAAGTCTCCAAACATTACACACATAGGTACCGTTAATACGTTTCTTCTTGGCAAACAACAACCAACTCCAGACACAACTCTGTGCCAACCTCAGGGCGGCCCCAGCACAACTTACAATTGAGACCTACTTCTTTATTTAATTTTTCATACACTGCAATTTGAGTTAATAATTTATAAAACTAACCACAAAAACATTAAACTACTTACACCCCAATAACAAGTAATGTCAAGGATGTACAAACGTACATACACATGTTTCTATTTCACACTTTTTATAGTTATTCTTTCATATATTAAACCTTTTAAAATAAAATAAAAATTACCTTCCTTGCATTCTGCAGCCACACGCAACTCCAAGATATCCATTTGTTCTTGCATATCTTTGAGGACCCTGTTGCTTTCTGTAGATTTTCGACGATAGGCAATGAGGAATGCAACAAAGATAATAAGCAAACACAATATAGCTGCAATGACGCCAAAGAGAGCAGGTTTGGACAAAGGCCCTGCAAGTCCTGCAGGAGTTGTATAGCTGAGTTTTCCAATAGTATAGCGAAGCATGCCACCCACTATTACCTGCAAAATAAAAAAACATACTCTTCTATAATATTTGAAGTCACTTATATTGTTTTTAAATAAATTTATACACAAATAAAAAAAAAACTTGTAAATTTTAAGTGCTGATTTTAACTGAAATTCGGGCATTTTTCCTTTAAGTGAAGATGATACACTACGTTGAGCTGTGTTAGAACAATCAGAATAATTGAACAATTAATCAAACTTATCCAGATACATACACAATAATGTTTGAAAATATTTAAGAAACATGACTGTTTAGTAAACGGAACCTGCTTGTTTTTGCAGAACATAATATACCATCATCTGCTAGGCTGGGTTGTTTTCCATTTATCACTTTTTAGATTTAAAGTATGGAACTTTAATAAACATTAGGCTTTACCTATAAGAACAATAGAAAGTAAAATGCTGAACACTTAAACTGCAAGCTCAGGTACACAAAGTGGTATAACTCCCCTACGCATGTGTCAGAATTTCTAGTCGCCAGAGACCTCATCTAGTGGATGTTTTAGAAAGTTGCCTCTGAATTGTATAGTTATACTTCATGTTTTGATTTACAATTGTATTTCAAGATAATTTTAATTTTTTAAACAACATGGAGCCATAATGTCTGTCTATATTTTGGTTGTGAAGAACTTCACTAGTGCTCGTTTATTTTTGCCAGTTTGTACATTTCTTTAAATATTTTGTTTAATGAATTAAAAATATAATTTAATCATGGAATACTTCAATGCAGAAAAACATGATAATGCGTTAGTGATCTAGCAATAAACAAACCAGTTACTATAGAACAGCCTACCGTAATTGCATATTTCTCCTACTTCCAGAAAAGATATGTACTCAGTCAGCACCTTAAATATTTTTATTTTGCCGTATCAACTCACTCTCTTATGACAGGAGGAAAGAAAAACTGTTTTAAAAAAACTTATGTTAATGTAAATGACTTGTCTATAGTTTATAAAATATCCCAGTTGCTAATGTACTACAGCCTCTAGTTACAATAACCTTGCCAAAAAGATGGTTAACAGTTGGATGTGTTTCCCACTCTGTCATTTCAATGTTCGTCGGCGATAAACTCGCATGGTGGCACATCTGTGTGTGCATGGTGCCAGCCAACCGATTGATGTGTGGCCTTAGGCCGTGGACAGTAGATCAGACTCAATTTGCACATTTTCTATTTGCGTTGTGGTTTTCAGGAATATACGCCAAACATAAATTGAGGACTTACTGTGTGTTCGTGCATACATACACGCAAATAACATTAAACGTATGATACAAACTTTGTGAGGTTCTTCCGCAAGAAGAACAACATTACGAAAATGTGTATTGGAAGAATTCTTAAGAATAAAAAATACTAATTACTCCAAGTTGGGCTTGAAAAGTAGATTCTGTGAAACAAAATAGAAACTAATTACTACTGCATTAAAATAATCAGGTTACTAGCTAACTTAAAGGTGATGTTCATAAATGAAACAGAAGTTCAAAAAACATAGGCTACTTTCACAAAAAACTGGTGTTCGCACCCTTCCAGATGGAAATTTACATATTTTTAATTATATTTTTATTTGAATGTACGTTAAATTTAATGAATAACGGTACAACACTTACTTGACTTGCATACATATAACTTGAGAAAAAACGCAAATAAAAAGAGCAGGTTATTTTAGCTCAGTAAAAACGAGTGTCGCAATGTAGATGCCCCACTGACATCATTGGACTTGTCATTGCGTAAATTCCAGTTGTTTATGTGGCAAGAACGGATACAGGATGAACGCCAATGAGTTTAAACGTGTACAGTAGCTCCTATGTCAGCAATACAACTGAATTCACGTCAAATCCAATATTTACTACAATGCCACATGACAATCGAAGATGGACTCAACGTTGTTTCTACAAGACTAGACCAAAAACAGCCTGCTGTTAGCGAAAAAAATACGACTTATGTTTCAGTGGTAATTTCAATGTATTGTGTACAGTATAACACGGTTGGCATAAAATAAGTAAGTACATTTAATTTCAACTTTGTGACCAAATCTCAAAGTCTGTTCAATTTGCTGCGTTTTTGCTGTTCCGCTGTGCGGCCGTATCCGCCTGTTGAAACGACTTAGCCAACATGCTGGCTCAAAGTACCACGGATTGGCTGGTAATTCAAGAGGTGGGCGGAGTCATGCAAAACTATCAAGGCCTCTCACTCGAAACATAACAATTATTGGGAGGATAAAGTAATTTGAAAATAAATATTAATCTGTTATATTATTATCCCGACTTGCGCAGCCAGAATGCTCCACCACCAGTCTGTAATAGCCAGGTTTGCTTAAACACATTCTAACTATTAGCTCAATAGGTTAATTTTTTGGACGCTTACGAACTTTATTCGGTCAATGTTTTTAATCAAAATGTATTAATCTTGACTGGATCTAAAACAATAAAATGAATATGTAGTAAGTAATCACTCCAGAATTCAAATTAAAGTGACATAAACTCAAACCTAACACTAATACATCGTAAAAATAAATTAAATACGCTGTCTTCACTCCTATCAACTCAGTGACAAGTGCCAGTCAAACCTTTGTTATTAATTAATAATCCTGCAACCGCAAATGCAATAATAACAAGGAAATTTTCTGAGTTAGCTTTTAAATTACCGGAACCATTAAATTTAATCAGTTGTTTAAATAAGTGAAAATCTCAAAACACATCATGCCTGGTGGGCGGCGGAAAACTACTTTCCAATATCGTCATATGCATTTTAGCTAATAAAACCGTGGTTTCAATGTTTACGGCGGCGTTTGAAAATGTAATTTTTAAATCTCAATAAATAGAAAAATAAAATGTGCTTGGAATTATTACCTTACGTGGTTGCATTCGGTGCAAAAATAAGTCAGAAGAATCATGTTAATATTAAATTGTTTTTCTAGGTACTATCCCTACTGTAGTCTTACAAGAAATGTGACAATATGTAATGTAAATTTCTGAAATGTTTTATTTCAACTGTACACTCCTCCACCACTTATCCGGCATTCAGTTATCCGATACTTCAGTTATCAGGCACACATCTGCTGGCCATTTTTAAAATAATTTTTAAAATTTGGAGAAAAAAAAAAAAAAAAAAAAAAAAAAAAAAAAAAAAAAAAAAAAAAAAAAAAAAAAAAAAAAAAAAAAAAAAAAAAAAAAAAAAAAAAAAAAGTTTTTAAATTAAAAAAAATATTTTTAAACTTTTAAATGTAATTTTTTATATTTTCCTTTTTAGCAGCCGAGGTTATTACAGACGAATTTATGAATACATGTATAAATTTTTCTGTCAAAATTGCTTATTAAAAACAACCATGCCTTGTCTGGGGCTCGAACTCAGAACCCTTCATGCAAAGAACCGGCACGCAACTCACTGTGCCACGGGCATCGGCGTGATGCAGGCAGGCGGGTGGCTCAGCAGTAGAGCGCCGGTGTGCTGCGACTATCCTCCTCTAAATAAGGGACGTGCAGTTACATAATCGCCCTCCCAGCCGAACTACCCTATACGAGTAGGAATCCCTGCGCGCTAAGACCCGTATATCTTTCCCATAATGAAGCAGTCTGTCGGAAAGTTGGATATCGGGCGATAAAGTAACTGTGTAGCTTGCTCACACACATATGTAAATTTGAGTTGTTTTTATGTTGTGTTGCACTATGGCTAAAATGACCAATGAGAGTTTAGGTTCTATTGAAAAACAAAAAAAAGAATATTGTGTTGTCTATCAAAGATAAAGTAGCCTTTAAAAAACTTAATGGTGGTGTTTTGCGAAAGTTTAAATCATGGAAAAACTATAGATGAGATAAAGAAAGAATATAATCTACGTGACGTGATTTGGGCACTGGCTAGAGCTTGGGACAGCATACCCAACTCAGTTTCGCATAAGGCTTGGCATAAACTGTGGCCAACCTTAGCATTTGCAGACGTGACCAATTACGAACAAAGTGTAACTGATGATTTCAAAGGCTTTGAAACAACATCTGTTGACTGTTGCAGTATGCCAAAAATATTACCAACCCTGAAGTTTATAAATTAGGCCTACGTGATGAAAATGTTAAGGAATCGCTTCAAGTTGACATTGACATGCCTAGTTGTTCTATCACTTCATTGACCAGGAAGTAATTGAATTGTCACAGGCTTGATAAACAAAGAAGATGATGATGACAGTGTCAGTGATGACGAAGAAAAACCAGCTGTGAAAGTCACGCAAGATGAGTGTCTTTGTCATGTAGAGCGCTTAATAACTGGTCTCCAGCAGCGAAGCTATTTCTCTGAGGAACAAATTATGTCCTTGTACATGATTCAGAAGCAGTTAATAAAAGAGAGGCCAAGACACTTAAAACAACAACGTTTGACGGATATGTCCATAAAATGGCCAGCCTCTACAAGTACGCGCCATGAAGCAAGTGATACAACACCGAGCATCAAAATCTCTCAGCAGAGTACAATAATTTCTACTGAACTGGCTCAATTTGAACGAAAGGTCACAATACAGCGTGGAGACCTTGCTAGGGAATTTATATTGACAAATTTGAGAAGTGAGACTGAGGAAAGGCTACAGGAGGTCCAACTGACAGTTATACTTTCCTAATTTTTTTCTTCAGTTATCTGGAAAATTCAAATATTCAGCACATATCTTACCCCGAACGTGCCGCATAAGCGGTGGAGGAGGGTATTGATATTTTTTTTAGAAAGAATCATAATCCAATTTAATGTTTTAATATATATTAATGACAAGCCTGCTAAAATGGTACACTCCAATACAATAAAGTACTCGCAGTGACGTCTTCTGGTGAGAAAACTCGCTTACTTATAGCTGCACACAATAGTAACGCGTAGTATTGTGAAATGTTAAGTAATCTTGATGCTGGTGCTAAATGAAGGCCTTTTACATCACGATTGGTACCCAAATGAACTAAAGTGTCCTTAAAAACACCTGAAATGTTACTTAATTCCATCCCAAAAGTTGAAAAATAACCTTAAAACAATGGGTAAAAACAATTTGGCAAGATGCAAATTATTACCAATATGATACAAAGACAATTTTAACGAAGCATGATAATATGCGTAGTTTTATAATTTGTGTATTTGTGGAGTTAAATGAAAGAATTCAATACTAATATTAATATATTAGATTTTTTCTGCCATACGTGTGTACAGAAAATGTATAAAAAATTAAACATGTACAGAAAAGAAACACTTGAACAAGCCATACAATAACATAGAGCAGCAGTCCTGCACATAGATGTTTACATAAGAATTCCAGTTGTCATATATATTAGTTTTCACAACCAGTGTTATATTTTATAAAAAAATGTATTGTAGTAAAATTAGGTTCCAATTTGGACTGGAATCTGATGGCGGGGCCAGGAGCCACCTGTCACCTTGAGGAATCACGGCCCCCAGCTGCCACTTTCGATTTGTGTCACCCTGATCTTTGAATTCCTTTTGATCACCAGCTGTCATCTAGTATACCAGCTTCTTTACTTGTCATGTGTTTACACAGCCTGGGAGCCTCCATCTTGGAAATGGTGCCTCGGGTATCCTAAACAACTTTCAGTTGGACTACCGAAATTACCACCAGGGGCGCAACACTACTTGGTTCTCAAGTTAGCAGCCAGAGGCGATGTACTTATTTGATTATTCAATCATTTAATTCTCGTATCGATACAGTACTGTTGGAGATATTAGGATGTTAGGTTATGTAGAGTATGTACACAGTTCATAGTGCTATTATTTTATTTAAAGTATAATAAATGGATCCAGAATGTGAAAATAGTTGTGATTTTTTTTTAATTTTTGGGGGCGTTTTTTTGGCCCGGCCCAGTGCGGCCTTGGGACATTAAATCTACTGTCTGGCCGCGTGTTAGATTTTTAACCTAGGAAATTTAACATGGGAAACTTTGCTGAATGTACAAATGATTATCAGCGGTCGCCGGCGAGTGCCCGAGGCCGGATGTGACGCATTGATAAGACGTCACTCTGCGACCTTGAGCAGTGTTACATCAGTGTGTTACACATGAGGTCATGCCAGCGAGCTCCGTACAAGAAAGAACAAGGGATATGTATATACAACTGTGATACATTGGTCTACTTAGTGCCTGCATTCTGATACCAGGATTTTACATACACTCATCTTATTGCCCATGCACCCAATACGCATAATATGAGGAACTACAGAACCATAATCTCTGTCGCTACTCCTCCTCTTCCATCTTCTTTAATAGTCTCCACTTTTCTGGTCTCTATCTTGTTGTTGAGTATCCCTGTTCTCCTTGCTCTGTCTTGAAACGTGACCTGAACCTCTCCTATAAAACCAACAGCCTCTTCCTCCTCTAATGCCCCTGTTGTTCCATATTCTGCCTTGGAACTAAATGATCTGCACTTTAGGGTTGATTGGTGCTCGAGTAGGAGCATATTCTTGAGCTTGTTGAGTTCTTAAGTCTCTCGGGTTGTTAGACGAGCACAATGGTGTGGAGTAATTAGGCTTAGGCCTTTCCTGCTCCATGGGTAAATTAGATTTATATTGAATTTCTAATTGATTCACCTTTATCAGGTGGTGTACGAAATGACTACAAAATTTTCATTTGACATACGGGTAGTAAAGATTCTAGTCTTTTCATAGAATTCATTGAAGTGCTCTTCAATGGTCTTAGGCTCTCTGGGATCAAATGTCTCTGTAGCTAATTTACTGCGTATTAAGCTCTGTATTTTGGTATTCCAGAAATCTTGCAATAGCATGGTCTTAAATTCATCAAAAGTTCTTATTTTTTCCTTAGCTACCTCCCACCAATTGTATGCAGTACCTGTGTTATGCTGGGTAGTGTATATATGGGTTGTATTATGCTGTCCTCAATGGTGTTAGAATCTTCGGTGTTTAGAGCCAGCCTAGATACTGTATGTAGTTTGATTGCTTGCAACTCCTCAGTAATAGACTTTAATTGGGTTTCCACTCTGCTTGACCTGACCTCGCTTTGCTTAGACAGGTTCTGCATTTTATTGTTTAAGTGTCAGTCGAAGTTATCCATTTGCTCGTTGACATCCTTAAGGATATCCTTCTTAAGAAATTTGACCGGAGTTGTAGAATTACTCCCAATTTGAGACACACTAGTACTGAGCCTAACCATTTGGTCCTGATTTCCTCTCTAGTTTGTCCAACTGTAAGCTGGATCTCCTGTAGCCTTTCCCGAGTCTCACTCCTCAAATTTGTCAATATAAATTCCCTAACAAGGTATCCGCACTGTATTGTGACCTTTCGTTCAAATTGTCCCAGTTGAGTAGACATTATTGTACTCTGCTGAGAGATTTATTTGTTGTATTAAACGCTTCTCCCTGAAGTTCATTTCCCGCCTCAATGTAACACTTCATCTTGGCCAAACTAAATATAAAACAAAATTTACTATGGCACTCAAATATAAAATTTAACGGACCTATTCAAAATGTGTCATTCCTGCACGGAAGCTGGGCCAAGATTTTTCTAACTCTCCAACTGCTTACAATTTGGATATTTCTCAAGCCAAATTGTTATCAGCCTAAAAAAAGTCTGAAGCTTAGATTCTATCAAAAACCTAACACTAAAACTAAATTAAAAAACATACAAAATTATTTAAAAATTAAAAAAAAAATTAAGCGTTAAGATGCGAGTCCTATAAAAAAAACTGATCTAGTTAACCAGGTAGGAGCACACATTAACTAAATTAATGATCAAAAGAGAAATTAAGTACTTTAAAAACATTACCCTGCAAGCAAAGATCTGAAAAATCTGAAATTTAAATACAATACATAGAAAAATTAAAAAAAGAAAAACTATAAAATTCACAGATAAAATAATTAACTCATACAATATTATCTTTCTATAGCCAAATGCTATATTATCATCTGGTAGGCACTGCTGATGTAGTGATGGGTCAAGACTCAAAAATCTAGTCAAAATAATTTCCAACAACAGTAGAGTTCATGAAAACGACTCAACATAAAAATTTTTTTGAGGTTATTGATAAACAATATTCTCATCCACAATAATTTTAAATCTACAACGTTTTATAAATTAAATTGCTAACTGCGGGTGCATAAAACAACTTGTTACATTTTATGTTGTTACTAACCTCGTTCGTTTTAAAATCATTGTCTCCTAAATCTACATCATTTGTGCGGATTGTTTGGCGGAAATATTTATTGCGTTTAGTTTTGCTGCAGTCTTGTATTTTTATTTTGACATATTTTCACAATATTTTGTATTGTGCAACTTCTCAACCGTAATAAATTCACATTTTAAATAAAATATCTGTTACACTCATGCCTCCGAACATAAACAACATGTGCTGGCATCATAGAGTAAATAAAGCCAGCCACCATGACCAAGTCCAAGATGCGTAGAGCAAAGACGGACTATTAGCACTTCAGTTCAACATTCTGCCACTTCACTGTACCTGCCGTGATTACGTTAACAATGGAACCTATTTCATCAGATCTACGTATAACATGACTTGTGCCTTGTAGATTGTTTGTTTACTTTATTTTACGTTACTTTAATTTTGTTTGAGCAAATTCAGTAAAAACGACTTTGCCGCAAAACAAAAAGCTATAAATTTATATTTAACACCATCGAAGTATGTAGTTTAAAAATCGACGAAAAATAAAAACCCTAACATCACATTATTAACTGCGCCATGAGGATCTTAAGTTAATATGGGTGCATTTTGTAGTGACCAAGTGGCTTCGTAATGTTAAGAAAATAAATGAATTGTGATATGTGTAACCTAAAATTCGTTGTTTGAGATGAATAAAAACATAACAGGTATGTGTAGTAAAGACAATTCGGGCGATTGTTAAAATTTTCCTAAACCTCATAGTTCTGCAAACTTAGTAGCAGAAGAAAGAAATCAAGAAGCTGCTTGTACAGCAACAAAGTGCATTGCAGCAGTTTGGAACTTTTTTTTAATTTGGATAAAAACACAGCACAGTGCAACTCTTGCAAAAGGGTTTTCAAAACTCCAGCTTCCTCCACTACAATCCTGATCAGGCATCTAAATGTCCATGTATTTCTCAAACCTAAATATGATAAACATAAAAAATCTGAAAACATGAACACCACCAAAAAGAGGCCAAAAAAATTTGCAATCAGTCATCCATAAAAACAGTTTTACAACACAAATCTTATTTGCAATCCAACAGTGCTCGTGCTAAATAAATTACAGACAAAATCTGTAATTGTATTGTTACTGACTATCAACCAATTTCAGTTGTAGTAGACAAGGGCTTCAAAGATCTTGTGCACATCCTAGACCCTAGATATAAGGTATCAAGCCAGAAAATGTTTTCTTGCAATGTAATACCCAGTTTGTATCATTCAACAAAGACCAGAGTTAGCGAAACCACGAACTGTGATTTTGAGAATGAAAGAAATGTTTCTTTAACAATGGATCTTTGGACATCAATGTCACAGGATGCATATATTTCTTCAACAGCACATTATTTGACAAATTACTTTATAATGATTCACTTGATGGAAAAATTCCAGAGAAAACTACTTCGCCAAGCAACTTGAAGTATTTCAATAAGAAAGCCCATGAAACTGAGCCACAGAAAATTAAAGAAAGACATCATTCAGAGAAAGTAAGTACATTTTCAATAGTATGTATGAGACTATGTGCTTCAATTATTTTGTGCTTATCTGTGTAATGTAGGTAAACATTTTACTCATGTGCCAATTTTTTTTCCAGATGGAAGCATAGCTTATGGAGCCCACAATTGACCTTGCAGAAAATCTATTACAGTGGTGGAAGGACCACAGGAATGAATTTCCTAGCCTAGCTTCTACAGTGCAACACTTCCTGGGAATTCCAGCAACTTCTGTAGTAAGTGAATGACTGTTCTCCAAAGCTGGCCATATTGTCACAAATCACAGAGAGAATTTAAGTTCACAATTAGTAGAGAAACATAATTTATGATAATGTGTTGATTTTGTTAATTGTGCACAAATTTTAATGATGTGGTCTATATAGTGAATTTAAAAGTTCAGCGAATGGAGAAAATATTGTGTAAGTTCATGATAATGTGTAGTTTTTAATAAGTGTGTACAAATTGAAGTGTACTGAGGTAAGATTTATTACTTCATGATAATATGTAGGTACACTTTTGTTAAACTTAATTGTGTGCAAAGTTTAATCAAACATGCCAAGAAGAAAGTTACTTAATGATATGTATTGCAGTTTAAACTATGTGCAAAGTTTGATAAGGAAACAGTGAACAGGGGTATTACTTCATGATACAGTGTATGTTTTAATATTGCGTGTAAAGTGTATTTAGTAGGCATACAATGTGGAGAGCTATGTGTTACATCTTTAAATTGGGCAAATTCAGTCCACAGTAGTGGACGAACTCATGATCTTTCACAATTGTATTATTGTTTATTTGTTCAATGCTTAAAGAACAATACTGTACAAGAATTCAAGTTCACTTATTATTGAAGAAACAAGAACAAGTATTCGTTCTAGTGGAAACTAAATACCCATACATGAACATAATAAACAAAAATTTTCTTGCATAAAATAAGAACTTTTAAATACAATTTCATATGTTATAGTAAAATACAGATTACAGCTTAACAATTTTGTGATTAAAGTTGACTCAACACTGTAAATATCAAACTCGCCCATATTGGCTCTCGAGTTGATGGCAGGGGGCACAGCACTCATTCTACTAATTACTTAATTTTTATGTCGCCTGCTACATAATGCTAGTGTCACTGCTGTAAACAAAGATCATATGCAATGCAACCTTATACTTGTAATAGTAAAGTGTGTTGCTGAAAACATTCTTTGGCAGAGCGGAGTGCTGAACTGCCGGACCTTACATCACTAAACTGAAGCCATAGACCACTCTGCTACAGAGACATGCGGTGAACTGGGAATTTAAATCTTGCGATATGTTGAATGCAATACCTTAGTTCTTGTAAATACAAGAATACTGAAAAAATGTTATTTATCTGCTATGAATATTGCAGTCATTAATTTTTTTATTTATTATGGATTATGTGTTCAAATTAATGGTTTCCTAGTAATGAATATTACAATTATTTTTTTATTGATACTGAAATTATTAATTAATTTATTATGAATAATACCAATATGTAACTAACATTTCTTTTTGACTTGAAGAAATATAGGTTATAGTTAAAATTACAAAACCCAAACAGCACAATTCACACCAAAAAACTGAGGTGTTGGCATTTTTTTAAATTGACAAGGCTTAGCCTGACTTTTTTTTAACATTATTTTCAAATAACAGACCCACTTTTTTTTAGTACAGGTCACTTTCAGACCTACTGACCAACTGTATTTGTGTTATTTTGTAAATAATTGAGATATTTTTAAGCATACACTTTTAAACTACATGGAAGTATTTTATGACATAATTTTCATAGACAGGGCCCACTATACTACCAGGAGTAATACATGAATTTGTATACAAAATTTAGTCGTCACTTTTAATTCGGGATACACGCATAAATCATAATTTAAAAAACTTTTAAAAATTATGGTGATGCAATACCATTTAAAAGTGCAGCATTTCTGTAAAACATAAAGAAGTGCTCTTTTTCCTGCAAAGTATAAACATTCATAGATCTGGCACCTGCATCTCAAGTAGGTACACATGTCTTCAATGGATTGTCTATTGCATTATTATTACACTGCAAACTAGCTTACTGCTTAATTGTGGGCTCCATGAAATCTTACTCAGTGGCATTAGGAGTGAGACCGAACTTTTGACAGGTAACTCAATAACAAATGTAGCTGAATGGTGACGTCATTGATAGCGAGTTGCTGATGGTTCGGAGCCAGGCTTGGAGACACTCACTTCAGATAGTTACTACCATTCTCGACCCAACGTATGCTGCAAAACTTTAACGGGAAAAGTTTGGAACCCGAAAAATGTGTAAAATCTCCTTGTTGTGCAGGGACATCTCTAAATAATGTATACAGAGCCCTCAGAAAGGCAACCAATTCCCATTCAGTTGCCTTAATGCCTACCTTAAAAGTCCCATGCACACTGTGTAAGCCACAAGTTCCAATATCAAGAAACAAAGGAGAGTTAGGATCTGTTGCTAGGCTGGTAGAGAGATCATGAAGGAATTTCAATTTCACATTTGGGCCATCCATAGACACCTGTAAAATTTTGGTCATGTCCATTTCAGAAAATGCCCCAATAAGTGTTTGCAGCAAGTCTGATGCAGTTGCACAATTTAGAAACTGGGATGAAAAATACCTTGTTGAGACACGATGATTATCTTAATTCCAGAATAGCACAAAAATGTCCATTTGTCCCAGTTGGGCCACTTTAATCAGTGACTCATCGAACTCCACCACTAACTCTGAACATTCCACCAGTAGTTTCTTCAATTCATTATAAAAGTACGGAGCAAGTCCTTGCAATAAAATGTAACCAATTTTTGTTATTTGGAGCTGCTTTTTTTTTGCTACCTCAGAATCTGGGAACATCAACTGTAATACTGACACATCACTTGCAGCACACCTTATTGACTTCTGTGGCATAACAGTTGAAAGACACCAAAGTATCTCTGCACGTGTAACACTTTCACCTACAAGAAATGTTTCAATGCAGGCCTACAATGCTCTTGATTTTCCAACACTGTGGCATTCGTATCTTCAGACTGACTGGTCACAGTTGATACACAAGCAGATGAACTGGATGGCATACAGACAGACTCTGTTTCTACTTTTTTTTGGGTGGGTTAAAAATGTTTCCAATGAACCTGAAGATTGGTTGTTTCTCACAGCAGTCTTGTGTTTTTCACCCGACATGTGACTTGTTACAGCCCGTCTCTCCATGTTACATAATGAAAGCGTTTTTTGACAAAACTTACACCTAGCTTCATTTCTGTTTAAAGGAGATGGCTGCAACCACAAAGAAAAATTAGTATATTTTAACAGATAGTCCTAGAAGTGTGTATTCTTCCCAACTGGAAGCATTTTTAAATATGGCACCGGTTCACATAACCTCAAAGAAAATATCACCGTAATGTGGGTATACTTTGCACCAGTATGGGTAACTTTGCACCAGTATGGGTAACTTTGCACCAGCATGGGTAACTTTGCACCACCAAATATATTTTTGTATAGGACGTTTGGTGAAGGGAAACCAGATTATGGCTGGGTATTATAAAAAATTAATTTGATATACTCAGATGTTGATCACTAATATTTCACCAATCAACACACACAATAATATTATTGGTGGTGCAAAGTTACCCATGCTGGTGCAAAGTATACCCAGTTTACTGTATTTTCATTTCAGTTGTCGTACTTAATTAAAACATAGTATTGTTATAATATTTACGTACGTTATTCTAGCACATACGTACACGTGAATACGTCCGTAACGTAACTGAATGATAGCAAACATATATATACACACGTTTACTTCATTACCGTGAAAAGTCAAAATTCTAATAAATTACCTCAAGACATTATCCAACTAAAAAGAATTCAATGAAATTACAACAATATTACACAATTAATACGAATAATGTGAAAGTTGTTTTCACTTACTCTGCCGCTGCCATTTTCTTCCAGTTACAACAAGAACAAACCATCTAAATTAACGTTAAACCAGAAATAAAGAATAAAAACAGAAATCACTTCTTAACCTCTGATTTTCCAACACCATAGCATCAAATAACTAAAACTTAAACACATCACTGTACTTTTGATGCAAACTTCTAGAAACCTTTAATACACAAACACGACATAACACGAAAATTAATAAAGTAGTAAGTCGGCAACTGTAAGCAAACAAAGACATGCAATGCCTATTAGTGCGATAGCGGCTCTTATAAACAATTTTATACTTACACTTACATATTCATGTTGGCAGTGTTTAACACACACACAAATGATTACATACAACGTAGCTGTTAACAGTTGTCTGCTGTCAGTGTGCAAGTGAGCAGAAAATTACTGCTACGTTCATAGTGTATCTGCATGCTTTAACTTTAACTGATTGCGTTGTATATCACATAGTTTTTGGAATTGCATAAAAAATCTATGCAATTAATGTGTGCGTAAATACTGGAAGTTTTACTTTTTCTCGATGGGCATCAATTCAGGTTTATTAATTTATGTAAAGAAAAAGTCTAAATTTTCCCTGACCTCTAGCAATTCCCTGACTTTTCCAGGTTTCCCTGACCAATTTCCAAATCACCTGACTTTTCCCGGTTTTTCCGGTCTGTGGCCACCCTGCACATAGGTAAAATTTTTCCTGCACATAGGTAAAATTTTTTGAGCTGTAGGGTTCATAATTATTACATTCTTCATTAGAAGACACATTAATAAATACAGACCTCTTAGCAGTAGAACATGCTATTTTTGAAGTGTAAGCTAGTGTTGCAAGGGTTGCAGGTGCACTAGGGATGGCAAATGCAGTCATGGTAGCTGATGTAGAAAGTGTGAGTGAATTTCGAAAGGGTTTAGACTTCAGCGACGAATAATGACAAAACCTAAAAATTACCATCCCTATTTTTTTTCTTCCAACATTGCGAAGTGTATTTATAAATATACATACATAAATTTATATAAATTACTAAGCAAATACCATGGCGTTCCCATATGCAGAAAGAGACAAAAAAAAATTGCCCCGATTTAACGAACACGGGAATAATGAAAACTGTGGTTTAACAAAAGAATTTTTAGGAAACTTTAAAAAATAACAAAAATATGTATTAAATAACTGACTTTGATTAAATGGTATATTAATTATAATGTAAGTCTATTTAAAACACTAGCACCGGCCACAGTATACACTTATTTCTCCTTAAATAAGCTTTAACAATCTGCCGAGAAACAAAAAAAAAATTGTTAAAATTTGTTAAAAACACTGGCCACAGGAGTGACTTTGAGATAAGCATGCACGGCTGAGTGAAAGACAATGTGTTACGTAACAAGCGCGTGCCTAGATCCTCATCCTAGTGGCTGGCACATGAACGAGCATCTAGGTATCCAGTACCCACAGCGCGGCAGTGGACAGCACAGGAACTAATTCACAGATAGTGCTTCAACATGTCTCCGGTAAAATGTGCTGCAGTGCAGCATTCTCTAATAATTAATTCTATTCGGTAGAATGCAGTAGTGTCCAGCGTAGTTATTTGCTCCCTTGTCTCGTGATAAAACCAGTGAATTTATAAAAAACAAATTAATTATATTTATGCAGAATTTTTACAATGAATTTATTACCGTAAACATAAATAATTAATTTCTCCAAAACAAAAGAAAAAAAAAAACAACTCAAGAGCAAAATACTTTTAGCAAGCAGACTAACGAGTTTGTTTCACGAGCGCAGCTGCATACAAGCAACAAAGGAAGCTCTGCACGTATATTGAATTACAATTTTATCGCTGTCTCGCAAACTTTTAATTAAATTTACATTGTAATTAAATTTTTTTACAATTTTTGCCACGTTCGCTGAGCATTCCACTGGAAGTTTTTTCGCCAAATTTTTTTTCATTCACGGCTGTGGCTTACCTGTGGATGGTACATACGTTTTGTTATTGTTTTGGACCAACAGAACTTTTAAAAATTACCTTAAATTCCGACGAATCCTGCCAGAGGATTTAACTTTTCCAGAGGGGGAAGGGAGTGAAAAAAATAATGTCGGATTTAACTAAACATGATTTAGAGTAAACATTTTTGTGTCCCGTAGCATTTCCTTAAATTGGGGTTCTACTGTATTTACCGTTCTTGAATGCAACTTTAATAGAAATTAATATTTTGAAAATGTAATGTTTAGAGGCAACAAGTCTGTATGTATAACCTGAAGGCAATAAATATAATGTATATACAACAAAAAGAATATTTAAAAACCTGTGTAACACTGAAAGTGTTTTTCCAAATTATTAGTTTTGCTAAACGTGAGATGTGTATGACAACCAGGTGACAATTTGCGTGTGGGCCGAGCAAGCCCGTCTCCATTAGGCACGTCAGCAGTGCGAGCATAAGGTTATATATACATAGTCTGTCTCTTGAAATAATACTATTTTTGACAGTTGTGTTGAAATTTTTTCTATAGCAATTTCAACGAAAAAAGCTATTTGTCCCTCTATCACAGGTGATTTCTGAACAAACTAAATTAACTGGCAAACTGTGCACTATATCAATATGACAAGTATTTTCCTGTAGCTCTGTGCACACATGGTCATTTTCAGAACTGTCATAGACTAATAAACATTACCTAAGACAGAGTTACATTTTGCACAGTTGGACAGTCAGCCAAGTGCGCTTTTGCACAAACCAAATGAGGCAGAAGCAAGAATAGTTTTTGCATTGAAACTGCTTTCAAAATAAAAGTCAACACAAGTGTCAAAAAACTAAATTCTTTAATGAGACAGATAATAAATAAATTGCTCTGCCTGAACAATTGTGCCATATAAAAGATGTAATTCGGACTGAGTGTGCAATTCTGTAACTGAAGAAATTGGAATGTTTGCGTAATATCTGTACACTAATTAACCTGCATGTTTTAACATGAAATTTGTGTAATTCTTGTGGGTAGCCAGGTGCATTATCCAAGAGAACCAGCACTTCAAATGGGATCTCGTTTACTACACAATATCCAGTTACCTCCGGAAAAAAAAATATTATTAAAACAATCTTCACACAGCGCATGTTTAACCAAGGCCTTGGTGTCAGTTTTATAAATTACTGGCAGCTTACTCAATTTAATTTTTTTTTAAAAGCCCACTTGTTTTGGCTCGGAATAAAAAACTGAAAGAGTTGCTGGACATTTTTCAACCAACAATAACAGTAATACAATCTTTTGTGACCTTGAATCCAGGCAGATATTTTTTCCCTTTGAAATAAATGTCCATTCATACATCCGCTTCCAAAAGAGGGCAGTTTCATTGCCGTTGAAATCTTTCCTCAGGCAAATATTCACCATCCTCGATTATTTCTACTAGGAGTTCAGGAATTTCACATGCCACACACACACTTACTGCTTCACCTTTGATCTTAATATGAAGATTTGGACGCTTCTTGAATTGTCTAAGACAAGCATGCTCTCCTATTTCCACTGGTTTCACAATAATTATTGTTTAAGCATAAACAAGGGCAGATAACACAAATATGTTTGGCAGTTTTGTTTAAAATGGTTTTAAACATGTTGGCTAATTTTTTGAAGACTGTAAATGCTGTGGTTTTACTTTGTGCAACTAGTGGAATTTTTGTTAATCGACATAGTAGTCAAAACTGTCAAATTTCTTGTTTTGAGAAATTGGCTAACAAAACTTCAAGTGTCCTTTTTCCGGGCTATCCTAAGCAAATCTGCATTCTTCTTACTGTCTGGTTTGAGCTTTGGTAACATTTGCTGGTAAACAAACAATATCTGTAGAAACAATACTGTAGCCAAACATCCCAGACACTTCTGTTTCATTCGAGATAAAAAGAGATACTGCTGTCTGTAGCTGCTGTGGTTAACGAAACACTGAGACAGAGAGCGTCACACATATGCCGTATGAGCGGTTTCGTTATCAGCGATCATCTCATCTCGTGCTTTATTACATCGGGGCATCTTAGTAAAATAATTGTATAACTGCGAATTTACGTAAGTTGTACCTTATGTAACTTGGTGCCTACCCTGTAACTGTAAACAAATTAATATGCTTCCGATAACTTGTGATTTTACTTATATAGTAGTACAATTAAAACACAATACAGAAAAACATTTGTGTCTGAAGTACATACCACAACTTCTGGCAGACTTTGCATGTAAACACGACCTTCCTCATCCAAAGACTGAGGCTGTGAAGTTGGTGGCCGACAAGTCAGCTGCTGACGAGATAAAGAAGTCACATTGCAAAAACTGTTGCCAATCTGCACGACAACATCAGATTCTTGACAAGCTCTATCCAAGTTTTGGCCCTGAAAAAATTAAAAATAATTAATATTTTATTGATTATACTCGTAATTATGCAGTTTTGTGTTGAAAGAATAACATAATACAAAAATACTAGTAGAACATGTTATGTTTTGATTTTTTAATTCTTCTAAGAGTATATGTTCAGATGTATTTATTTTTAACCAATTCTTTAGCAACCACTAAAATCAGTATGATAATGCTAGGAGATAAATATTGGATGTTACCATTTTTCACTTTTTTCCAAATTGAATAGTTACCATAATTGATGGCAGTTTAGATTGATGTGAAAAGCTTAGGGCATACATATTTCTGTATTAAAGTACAAAGTAATCTGTGCAGAAAAAGGACGCATGAATTGTTGTTATTCCTTTAATCCATTAATGCAAAGAACGTTGTTCATTACAAGTGTTTGTTGCTTTCACCAGGTTGTGTAATTTAATACGTATTTTAGTATGTTATCACTACACTAAAGAATGAAAAACTGATAGTTTTTACAACATGTTACATAATTTTCCCGGATTTATAATTGTATTAATCCTACTAATGACTGTGACATTGCAAGTTTTAAAGACTTGCAAGGATGTTACACAAAATAGTGCTTTTAGCATTACACGAGTTGCGTTGCATCCTGTTAAAAAGTGAAAATTTACAAGGTTAAGAACACTGGTCTTTGCATATATTTTACAGCCAGAAATACACATGTCTAAACAAATGAAGACTTACGAAGTGAAATTCCCTTTATGGTACCATATTTCACTGCATTATCGTCATATTTATTGCCAAATTTAATGCAAAAAATCATAGGTGCGACCATTACTTGAGGAAAGTTCTTGTAAAAATTTATTTAAACTAACATTTTTCCTCACTGACTCAATTTAAACTAAAGTAAGTCAGTAATTTTAGCGGAAATATTGATGTATGAACTCGGAAACACTACATTTACATAACTTACTACACCTTGGAGGTTAGGTTAGCTTTGTTTTGCAACCTAATTTTATGCATAATTAAATACGGACATTTGGTGGGAACACTTACATAGTAAAAACTGTGAATAAAAATTTACTGGTAAATATAGAAAACTGATCAATACAGTAGTTTTCCACGTTCAGTTTTTCTTGAAGTTTTTGCTTTCGGATTCTGTGAGTTGTGCAGTAAAAATCTAATTTTATTTTGCTTTGCTCACTGATATTTTAAAATATTATTGAAGTAGCAAGTGATTTACAATTAACGACGGAACAGTTTAGATGCATTTCCACTACCATTTATTACCGTTGCAGTGTTTACAAACTTCATTTTTATTTTGCAACATCATAGATATGCTATGTACAGCTGGGAAAAGTCCAAGCGCGAGACAAACACACAAGAAGGTGGACTGTTAAACTAGTACTGCTATGATATTCCACTTTAATTCCAGTGGAATATTTTGGTGCTAACTATAATCAATTCTTGCGGCAACCATTTTTTTTCTAATAGTGTCTTGTACTTGAAAATAGTTAACATCTCTGTTGCACAAACGTAAACAAAACATTGCGGTGCAGCGCTTATGCAATGAAAGTATTTTTACCGTTTCTGTCATCTTAAAATTTAGATGCGACGACTATGCGATGGCGACGATTGTTGAGTTGTTTTGCCTTTCGTTGTTTCACATTTGTCACTTCATATTTGCATTTTGTCTATATCTGACTGGAAAATTTATTTTAGCTTTGCATTTACAAATTTGTGGTAAATTTTACGTTTTTATTCCATTACATTTTATGATTCTAGTTCTTTGTTTTATTGATAGTTCTGACACAGTGAATAATACATCCATATATTCAATAGTTGGTTGTATCGTTCTTCCACAGTATTCACTGTCATTTATTATTGTTATTTGGTTGGCATAATATTTTCTTTTCCGTTTCACAAGTATTGCATGTTTGCAGTCTTGTTTATCACTTGGGTTTTTTTGGTTCGTTAGAACATGAACACACATGTGCATTCTGTGTCCTTTTAATATAATTAAGTAGGTACACAATACAGAAAATACTTTTATATTTTAAAATATAGTAAAAAAATTATACTGAAATCTGTTTAGGATACAGTAGTACATGCGTGAAACCATAAACATGTAATATCGCAGAATTTGAGGAATCAATAACATACACACTCCATATTTGTGACAAAAATATTTCCGTAAGTAAGCTTTATGAAACAGTTTTCAAGTACTAAGTACATAGCAAAAAAAATATTGTTTGCTTTGTTTGGTGGTACTTGATAAAGGGATCAATATTGTTGCGCAGATTTCAGCAACCAACTTACGACATAGCTTGCAGATGTTCGCAGGCTCAAAGGTTAGTGTGAAAGGTGTACCGGGACGTGACAAAAGGCAAAATAGTAATAATATTGTTTAAAAATAACAACGCCTAACGATGATTATTTATAATAGATGGAATCACAGAGACACCAAACACACGCTGTACAAAAGTAAAATAATACATAACAACCTATGTAATCAATATTTCAGTTGCGATTAAAACACCCTGAGGATTAAAAGTTTAATATTATATATGATAAATAACTAGAAAATTATTTTGTAAATTGTTTAAATCTTTAAAAAGTTTTTAATTATCGATATTTTGTTTCATTGTGTTCTTTTCTAAGATTTCATCAAGAATTTTAAAACTATAGAAAAACTGCATTAATAAAAATTATAGCTATGAGATGTATTCTGCACATCTAAATTTAAAAAATATATATAAACATGGTGGTTGTTATAACTAATGTTGACATCTTACAATGTCACATAGAAAAACAAAAATTACTGGTTTCCAAAAATTATTGGTTTTGAGTTGATGGAAAGTTCATCAAAATATAATTCTAAAAATGTGGATGAAAAATATGACAAAGTAAAAAAGGTATTAGATCTTGGTGGCACTTAACTGTCCTGAAGTCAAATGAAGTGGTGGTGAGTGAAACGAGAAGCAACGATGAAATCACACAGTTCCCACACTATGTACTGAAGAATGAAGATGCAGGCACACATCCCAGTTGTGATAAAACACCAAATCCACTAGCCCAATCAATGGGATGAGCCATGGACATGAAACAAGCCCAAGATGGAAATTGCCCAAAAAGAAGGGAGACCAATATTTTGAACCCTCAGTAAGAAAAAGGATGTGAAGTTAATCAACAAATGAAGAAGCAAAACGTAGCACTTTATTGTAGAAAAGGAAGTTACATGACTGGTTTGTAGAATAATAAATAAAACTATTTGCTGGCTACATGATGATACTAAAAAATAAAATTTTACTAATTTGACTAATTTTAGACAAATAATTAGGGCATATACAACCCTAAGTGTGCTGGAAAGGCACAAACACCACAACAACACATTATGCCAAGTCCACCGCTGATAAACTGGTTCTCTGAAAAGCAGAGGAGGGGAGGTAATAGAATGCAAACAAGGGTGCAGTGCAGGAACTCTAAAACTTCTAACTAGACAGAGCAGGCAGCCAGAAAAGCGTAGAAACATTGATACAGTGAGTGTTGCAGGTGAACAGACATACTTATAAAAAATAAAATAACGTACTTAACATAAAGTGTACACACACTGACTGTGTAGATCCATGCACTGCAGCAAGGAACAGACAAAAGAAAAACACAAAAGCACATCCACCGTCTTACAAAAGAAAAAGAATCACCAAGACATAATATGAAAAACTATATACAGAACTAACATTTACTTACTGATATATGATTAAATAATTAAAACAAAGTATAGTTCAAAGGCTGATAAATAAATAGTAAACCAATACACTGTTTGTAGATAAACAAATTGGTGAGGCATGTAAATTAAAAATATTAATAAAAATATTTATATTTACATTATTTAAGTTGTGAAGTATTTGATATGGCACAAAGGCACAACAATGTTGAAATCTTCAACAAGTTCAAGTCTTCCGTGTTGCAGAAGAACTGTCATAGAATGAACAGGGATTCATCTTCTACCCACCTTTGTGTGGCGTGTTGGTTGGAGGCCAATAGCTGGCAATTGATATTGCTCAGAATGTGTGACTTTGGATGTGCGACTCCACTCAATACACACAACTTAGCAAGGCAGTTTGGTTTGTCCCAATTTTCCATCCTTACCGTTGTGGCCATTGTTATGAATACCAAGATCGTTACCTGATGGACACGCTAACGATGACGACAGTGCAATTAGATCAGTAGTTGCATAAGACAAGGGCCTCAGCAGTTCTACCCACCTGCACACTAAAGTGTAACAATATAACACAATGTATTGGGGGAATTGAGGTCTGCCTCCTTCTTGCCTTCCAGCCATCACCACCACGTCAGGATGGTCCTGCTGGGCTACCCACGACATGCTGTCATCCGTTGATAGCAAAACACACTCATCATTAGCCTCCAACATCATGTTAACGGTGAGTTCCAAGGTATCCAAAAGGTAACCCATCATAGAGAATAAAATAAATTTAATTAACTAATCAGTCACTTCCCTCCTATCTAAATTATATTGTACAACCGTGTAATAACCTGTAATATAAACTATGTAGAGTAAAGCCTCCGTATTTAGACAATGTATTTCATTTGATAACCCTCACCAAAGCATTATCCCCTAACTAGTTTCAGTACAAATGTCTACCTCAGACTACAGCCATCCAGCCACTTTAAATCTTGTCTAAAACATACTTCAGTAAGTGTTTTATAACACCATCCAAGGACGAAAATTGACACATTCATTTTTCAATCTTCACTGGATCTCTTCAGGCAAGTGTAGGTTACAGACATCAGCAACCAACTTACGACATAGCTTGAAGATATTTACAGACTTAGAGGTTGGCATGAAAGGCACAATACTGTTGACACCTTCAACTAAATCATTATTTGTAAACATTATAAATAGGGCTGTGCGGGATCCCAAATCCCGGGAAAAACTTTGGGAAAAAATTTTTTTTTTCCTTCGGGCGGGAAAAAAGTTTTCCCGACTTTTTTCAAGATTTTTTTGGTGATGGAATATTAATACTTTTATACGGATTTAAACACAACCATTCCTTGATACGGCAACATAACACCCCCTTTTCACTGCATAAATGTAAATGGGAAAGGTGTACTGAACTTTTATGAAGGAAAACAGACGTGTTCACAAAAATATTTTAGCTATGTCATACATAACCTCATAACACTAACGTAAATTTGCGGGATGAAATTTGCACAGCACAGATTCTTCAGGCACTTCAAAACATCAAATTAATACTTTTAAAGTAATTTTAAATCATTTGAATACCTTTTCTATAGCGTTATTCGACCGAGTCGATACGTTGCGAAGTGCGAACACGGTCGTAGGTTGCGTCGCGAAACTGAGTAATCTTCATGGTGTAATCCAAGAGCAAGGTGTAAAATGTGGGCAAAAACATTTGTGAACACAACTGGAATAAAAAATTCACTACGCAACTTAACAGTAGCCGAACCAATCTGACTATTTAATGCACAATTTTTTGTAACAAAATTTTTTTCAAAGTTTGTTATTAACAATTCAGTTAATGATGCGACGGCCATTTTCTACACTTCCGCTTCGCTGCTGAAGCATGCTAGTGGTGAGGAAATGTATGCATGAAGCATTACATGGGTTACCTAAAATTTTTGAATTTAACAATAGCTTTGATTTTTTTTTTTAGTAAAAATTAGTAATATTGTTATATTTAGCGACACCGGAGGTTTTAGTGAATTCTAAAACATTGGAATATTAATACAGGTACCAATATTTATTGTTATGTTGGTGACATTGATTGTGTTTGTTAAAGTCAGCAAGCTGTTACCGTTTTCGTTTGAGGGACTTCTGTTACCGTTTAATTTATCAATGCTGAAATTAATGAACTTACAGTTGTATTAACACAATCTTTTTTTTTATAATGGAAAGCGCCAACGAAATATCGCACAAGTCAAAAGTTGGAGTTTGGAAATATTATGTAAAAAAAACCTAACCAAACAGCCACGTGTGTTTCATGCCAGAAGGTGATAAAAACAAATTACGGAAGTACGTCTGGCTTGATTCGGCATCTGGTTCAGCATCCTGCCTTGAAAAAGAAATTTTATCAAGCTCAGGTTAAGCAAGAACATAGTGGTCAACCAGCCTATTCCAGTCAATTAAAAATTGAAGAGACGTTCCATTGGAACCAGAACCATCCCAGAGCCAAGATAATTACACAGAAGATTGGGATGTGGATTGCAGATTCCATGTTACCCTACAGTACCGTGGATAATGCGCACTTCAGGAATATGATGCACTCAGCACAGCCCCTTTACAAAGTTCCGTCTAGAACAACATTTTCCAGATCGGTCATACCAAGTCTCTACAGTTCAGTAAGAGGTAAACTATCAGAGAACATTTCCCAGGCCGTTGCAAGTGCTGACATCATGTCCATGTCCTTCTCTTGTGATTTGTGGACCTCCAGTCACAATGATTCATACATGGCAGTCACGTCTCACTTCGTTGATAACTTCATTTTAAAGAAATATTGTTTGGGATGTATGAGCTTTACTGGAAGCCATACGGCTGCTGCTATTGGTGAAAAACTTGATACAGTCATGGCAGAGTGGGACTTCGTCCATCTTAAAGTACCTTTTTACATGGTAACTGACAATGGAAGAAACATCAAGCTTGGTTCCACATTAAGCAAAGTACAGTTTGAGCATTTACAATGCTTCGCCCACACTCTGCAACTTACCTTGGGTGATGCAAAGAAAGGCACTGAAAGTATGAGTTCAACTCTTAAAAAGGCTCGTTTTATAGTTGGCCACTACAGGCATAGTTCTTCTGCAAATGAACAACTCCATAAAGTTCAAGAAGAGTTGGGACTTCCTACATTAGAGCTCATCCAAGACTGTGTCACTAGATGGAACTCTGAATTCCTTATGCTGGAAAGACTCCTTACAACAAAAGTGGCACTTGTTCAGCACTTATTGAAGATTAACATGGATAACTTGACAGTTTCAGAGTGGCAACTAGTGGAAAGCTATGTTGAGATTCTTCGTCCACTTCATGAGGCAACCACAGAACTTTGCAGTGACAGAATTCCAACAGCATCCATGGTAATACCCGTCCTTTTTTCTATGGAAGCTTTTTTGAAAGACTTACGCAAACAACTGTGGCAAAAAATTTTCAGGTGTAATGTTTTCTAAATCCCTACTATTGTCCCCGAGATCTAGGTTTCCAAAATATGAAAGGCAGGAACCATATTTTACTGCCATGTTACTAGATCCACGTTTTAAGCATGTTGTTGTACCAGTGGAAGAGAAGCAACAGATAGCTGGTCACCTACAAGTTAAGCTCCAAAGTCATAGTCCCTCATCAGAAGCAACTTCACCAGGTACTCAACCAAAAAAATATACTACTAATTACACCCAACTTTCTAAGTCTCTAAATAAATAAGTAATTTAATATTAATTAATTTTTGTTATATGAAATAGATGCTTAAACTTTGTGAGTTGAAATACAAAATGAAATTTGTTAAACACAAAATGAAAGCTGTCTGATGTTATAGGCTTACTATTATGAGCATAAAATATTTTCTTTCAGGTACGAAATCAGACTGTGAACCTGTCAGTAACCAGAGCGGTTTATGGAAGCAGTTTGATACTTTAGCTGTTACCACTTCATCATCAGATTATGATGAACCATATTGTACAGAAATCAACAACTACATTAGCATGCCATTCATTTCACGTAAGGATGATCCACTCCAGTGGTGGGAAAAAAACCAAACAGCTCTACCAAACCTGTGTAAACTGGCAATCCATTATCTGGGTATACCAGCAACCGAAGCAGCAAGTGAGAGGGTTTTTTCATCAGCTGGCAACATTGTTTCATCAAAACGAGAATCCTTGGCCACACAACATGTACAGGAATTAGTTTTTCTTCATGAAAACCATACCTTACTTTGAACAGCAAATGATTTGAAATTTAAAGTGTGTAGTTATAATATACTGTATTAACAATTAATTATTTTCGAACATCATGAAAAATTTCAGTTTTATCTCTTATTTTAGGCTTTTCATACTGTGCTACAATTTTTTATAGTGTATAATTTGATTTTTAAGAAAAAAAAAAGGATACTAGGAATCATAATACAAACAGGTAAGCATGGCATAACTTTTTAAAAATATTTTTCCCGATCCCGTCCCGATTCCCGCGGGAAATATGGTTTTCCCGCCCGAAAATTTCCCGAGGGCAAAAATCCATTCCCGCACACCCCTAAATTTATAAATAAACTATATTACCATTTATAACTGGATTAGTTAGAGTAAATAAAATGATTGAATGCCAAATCACAACACTAACAATCTGCCACTTTCGTTCAAATGAATATCTGAAGCGTAACAGAAGTAGTATTATTGTCTATAGACAACAAGCATGGATAAAGTGACTGTAGAGGAATATAACTCAAGACCAGCGTTAAAGATTTTCGGCAGTATTCTGGGCATGGCCAGTCATTTATTTATTTAGGCTAAACAACCAACTGGGCCCGCAATATAAAGGAATCTACAGTATAACATGTCGTATAAAGGCGTTCTACCATATTTTCACCTCAGTCTGCTAAAGTACATTTCACAACCAATACTACACATGAAAATGTAGTCTATGACTTGCGACACATAGACACACATTACAAGTTAGGATGTTTTACTGCAATTGGTGGCAAGGACATATTGCATCAGTTCTGTAAAACCATTTTTTCAACTGCTAGCAACTAAAATTATTGAATTAAGACAAATAATAAACAAAAAATATTTGTATTCTTAATGAGCATATAGAGAACATCATGCTAGAAAGGCATTATCAGCCACACGCATATGGTTGATACATCATTGTGGCATGATGCCTTCAATACTATAAATTTCATAATATACACAAAAGCATACACAACACAAATATTTAATCTAGGAACATTTAAAAACTTCATGTAATGTAACACTTACATTTATTGTCAAATAGTCACTCTTGTAGTATTTAATCTCTTCATCAAATGGCTCATACACAGGATTCGGATACAAAAGAAAAGATTTGTATTCTCCTGATAGATTCTGAACACCAGCAACATTATCCATTAAGAAACCATACTGAAGTTCCAGGGGATTTTCAGCATCTATTTCCTCTTCAACTTTGATAGTTGGTGATGTGCATGCCATATTGGAGTTGCTTAGTACTACACATTGCTGCAAATCAATATCATTCAACACATAAACTGAAAATATTAATTCATAGTAAAATATGATTTAACAATAAAATGTTATCTTTATATATGATGCAAATCAAATATAAGTTACTGAGATTGATAGTAAATCAAAACATCCTAATATTTGCTGACTATGCTTATGGAAAGATGGGCTTTTTTTCGAGTAAAGGCAAAGACAGTGCATGTACCTGACTTTGTCACCCTTAGAAACAAAGTGGGAAACATCTAAAAATTTGGTTAATAACAAAAAATACCATAAGGGGAGGGGGTTATTTTGGTCATGTAGGGTGACTTTGGGATATTAGGAAAAATTATTTTTTTGCATGTATTGTAGACCTGAAGAAAGAAATTTACTGCGATAAATTCCAAATAATAAATAGCTACATGAAATATAATTAATATTTACTCACGTTTGACAATTATAAAAAAAATTGTATGAAAGTGTCCCAACTAACCCCTTATTTACTGTAAGCTAACAAAAAGGACTAATTTAATTTTTGCATGAAACAAAATAAACAGATGAAATAAAGTTCATAGTGATGAAGTTAACAGTAAGGAAGAGTGAGGAAGAGAGGTAGGTAAAAGTAATAAAAAAAAATAAGTCCAAGAATTAGAGTTAAAATATATATTCTATGTAAATATTAAACACATTTCATGTTTAAAGTGTATTCTTTGAAACTAAGTATTTTTTCCCCCTTTTTTTAAAGAATACATTACATCTGCTTAGCATAGGTAGCGTCAGTTAAAATAAGGACCGGAAATCAGGTTAAGTTGAGCTGACGCTGATTTGAGGTTTGTTTTTTCTGAGAGTTTGATATTTTTTAGGGGCGATTTTCCTGCGTTACCCTTTTGTTTCCTTTATTCCTTTATCTGAGGTTTTGATTTAGTTCATTTGAGTTTGTCAGCGACTATCCTATGTTACTAAGCCTTTGGACAGGGATTCCTTTCCCTTGAGACGACGGCATTTGCGTTTATTTGTTTGCAGCGCAGTGTGACCAATTGGCCACCAGCGTGCTGTATGGTGGCAGATGATGTGAGGAAGTTCCGTGGAAAGGGGAGAGGTGGTAGGTGAACGCCGGCAGACGTTGAATGGCTCACTTTGTTTGGAACAGCAGACTAAAAAACGTGTCATGACTGTGACCAAATCCCAGACAAGGTAGTCCCAAGCCAATGGTTTCGAATCTCTGTTGAGATATTCAAGAAGAGTTCTTGTGCATTACTTTGTTGGTTTTATGAAGTCAGCCAGAACTATTAGATGATTATTCTACCTTCGGTGTCCAGCGATATGGAGGTTTTGAATATGACTTGTGATGTGTCATCACGCGACTCCGTGTGGAGGGTTGCTGGTTACGTTGCCGATATTCAAAGTACACACTGTTAAATTGGACGGGCGTGTTGCCCTTGATACTGGAGGTGGCCTTGATCAGAGCTTGGCATATTCTGGTTGATTCATGGTATGGGCGAAACATCGAGTATTTCGTCGGGAACTAGCGTTGAGGGTGCAGGGCTGTACTCTCATTGCAACGAAAGAGTTAGTCGAATGGCAGCTGTGCAAAAGTGAAATGCAGAGAAACTGGGAATTCAAAGCTATCTTTTAATGTAACTTATCATCCTTTTTTTTTTATAAAGAATGGGTGTGTTTATTGAGATGTTAAATGCCAGCTAGATTATATGAATGAGGGTTATGCCGATAAGTAGATTCTTGGACTGGCCGTTAAATACATAATTGTGAGAATTCATATTGTAGTTAATACAAATTATGCTGAATCAACTGGTTAAGTAAAGTTTGTTTGAAATGCATGTTCTAGTTTTCTTTGTTTTCATAAATGATTTTGAATCACTGCTTTTTCATAAGAATGTTGCATACAATTCCTTTAAGATGACACCCCAGGCTATGGTTGTTTGTGCCCGTTCTAGTGCTACTTATCAAATAATCAGTGTGTGCCCGTGCTGAGAGGGCACAATTTAATTGTGTGTGCTTGTAAGCACAGCTTAATTTCTGCGCCACTCTACTAGGGGCTTTGAAAACAAGAACACATGGTTAACTAGTAAATCTAAACTGTTTTAAGGTAGAAGAAAGATAGCTGATCCATCACATTTTTGGTACCGACTAGGAAGAGGAGGCTCAATAATGTATTTGGACGAGAGAAACGTCAACGTTTGTGGAGACGAAATGACGATTCAGCTCCGAGAAAAGTCATTAAATTGGTTGCTAGCTACCGAGAAAGAAAGGGCCACTAGTTCTGCCGGTGGCGATGAAAAATGGATTACGAAATTAATTAAGGTGTTGTCCGGTATCGATTCTTGTGATGTGAACAAAGCTTTGGATTTTATACTCAAATTGCGAAAAATTTGAGACTTGAAGTAGGTAGGAGAGAGGCTTTTATTGAAGCATTTAGCATTGAAATGCTTTGGCCACTTTGCTCAGGTGTTAACCGATACATTGGCTAGCGAAGAAAGATGTAGTGTTGAGAACCTAATTCAGGGAATCCGGGAAAAGGTGTCCCGCTAGTGTAAAATGACAGTGCCTGCGGAAATTGGTGTATTGTTTCCAGCGACCAGGCGAGGCCCTTATGAATTTCGTGGAATCATTTGTGGAGTTCAGTAGAGCGCTGGGGGAGGATTTAGAAGAGAATGAACTAGCGAGTATTTTTTTTAGAAAATATTTCTCTAACTGCTGGAAAGGAGTATAGTTTAATCAATGTTTCGACTTCCCTTGTAGACTTACAATGTTTGGTAGTTGAAGCACAGGGAAGTGACCATATATGTAAGGAGTTTGAAAGGGAATACCCTAGGGAGAGTAGAAGTAGAGATAGCAGGTATGGTAGGGATAGGAGTGGGCGATGAGCGATAAGGTTGGGGTCATTACAGACATGAGTTATGACCGGAGGAGGGCGCGGGAGGTGAGAGGAAGCCTGCAGCGAGTGGCATGGAATGCAGGTGTGAACAAGAGATTACGAAGATGCGCCAATTGTGCCAGTGGGGTCATTGCGTCTCAGAATGCGGTAAACAAATGTTAGCAAGAGATTGTCGAAAATGTTTCCTATGCAAGAAGGATGGACCCTGTAGAATGCAGTGTTGGGAAAACGAGCCCGAGGTAAGTGCGGACCGACAGGTCGAAAGACTTTAAATGCGCACCCAAAACAGTCAACTACGAGGGCAAATCTGGTGATAGTGGAGTGCTATGTTGATAAACAAATGGCAATGGTAGATTTGGGGGCGACATGTAGTTTAATAAGTCCAGTGTGGTGGGTGGAATTAAAAATTAGGAATAGTTTTTTGGTGCGTAGGTTGGAAGTAAAAAACCAAGTGAAATTGTTATAGGCAGACGGAAATAGAGTAAAAGCTGGAGGTTTGGCTAGTATGCATTATAACTTATTGGGATTATCTTGGGACTTAAAATTTGCAGTGGTTAAGGGCCTTTGTGTGAAAATGATATTAAGGTTGGACATCTTGGGGTTTGCACAGGCTCAGGTCGATTTTGGGAAAGGTATTTTGAAGTTCGCCTTTAATCCGAAAATTGAAATACGGTGGTGAAAAAAAAGTTTTAAAGTGAGTCCTGGGATTGTTATGATGTCAAATGAGAAAGTTAATGGGGGGTAAAATAAATTTTGGAATAATTCCAACATATAATTATGGAAAAAAATAAGTAAATGTGACAATTCACCTATAAGAATTACATTAAGGAAGGTCCACCATTTCATAGCAAGCCATTTCAACGTTCACCTGTGAAGTTGAACATTTTCAGAGAGAAGATAAAAACGTTATTGGAGGCAGGAGTAGTAGTTCCGCTTTCTTCAGAATGTTCATCGCGTGGATTTTTAGTTGGTAAATCCGGTGGTAGGGATTTTATATTCATGGTAAACCACGCAAAATTGAATTAGCAGCTGTCCCTAGATCCATATCCATTGCCGACGGTTCAGGTAGCTTTGCAACATCTTGGAGGGGCTAAATACTTCACTACTCTTGACTTAAATAGTAGTTTATACCAGATTAGACTGCATGAGAATTGTCAAAAATATACCGCATTTACCACACCTTGAGCACAGTATGAATTTACCGTGGTTCTGATAGGTACCAATTTTGGTAGACATGCCTAGAGCAGAGTACTTGACATGATGAAGGTCTGTCAGAATTCAAATATGAATTTGTTTTTTATTATATAGATGATGTGGTTATTTATAGTGAAATGTGGCCTGATCATCTCATTCATGTGCAGAAAGTTTTAAATGAGTTGAGAGAGACTGGTTAACCAGTAAACCCAAAGAAAGTGGAAATCGGAAAGGAGTCTAAAATTTTTGGCTATATTATAAGCAGTGGTAAATTGAGAGTAAACCCCAAAAAGGTAAAGTCAATTTTTCAATTTCCTAGCCCCAAAAATGTTAAGAGGGTGCAAAAGTTCATAGGAATGGTTGCTTACTATGCCAGGTTTATACCTAATTTGTCAGAAATCACGGAACCCTTAAATAAATTATAAAGAAAACACATGGAATTTAAATGGAGCAAGACTCAGGAAAATGCTATTAAATTGCTAAAAAGAATCTTGTGCGAAGAACTGGTTCTCAAGCTGCCTGACTTTACGGAGAAATTTAGTCTACACGTAGATGCGTCATCAATAGCGCTTGGTGTGTTGCTCAGTCGATTTGAGAGTGAAAGAGGATATTTTCGTCCTGTCGCGTATGCAAGTAGGATGTTGATCAATCCGGAAAGAAAATTAAGTGTTTATGAAAAGAAATGCTTGACTTTCCTTTTTGACATGGAACGGTTTCAACATTTCTTGGAGGGTTTCGAGTTCAATTTATATACTAATAACCAGGCAGTGTCCTGGATTTTGGGCCACCCGCACCAGCTTGGGAAATTGAGTTGTTGGGTTTTACGATTAAACCGGTTCCATTTCAAAGTTCACCATGTAGGGGGAAAGGTTAATTCAGTGGCTGATGCCGTGTCTCAAATATTTGAAGTAGAATACATTGATGGGGTAGGGTCAGAGGAACTCTTGGAGAGAAGGGGTGAGCAAGGTAAGATGTTAGGGTCCTTGCTGTCTTGCCCAGAAGCAATTACGTTATTGGTAGATCATCAAAAGACGGACAATGACTGTATAAGTATACTAAGATCTATAGAAGCAGGACGGGGAGGGCCTTACATGCTTGAAGATAAGGTGTTATATTTTAAGTCGGATGGGAGGTTGAGGAAAAGGACAGTCGTCCCGAAAGCAGTCAGGGGTATGGTTATACATTATTACCACGATGTACTGGGAGGAAGACACCTCGGGATTGGTAAAACAATGGTGAAGGTGAAATGGGACTTTTACTGGACCGCTATGGGAAAAGAGATTGGGAAATATGTAGCTAGTTGTGTTAAAGTGCCAGAAATTTAAGGCTCCTCAAAACTCTAAAATCGGGCTGTATGCAGTTGAATTGCCGTCTGCTCCTTTGGGAAAAGTTTATGTTGATATCATGGGACCGTTACTACAGTCAAAGAAAGGAAATATAGCAGTGTTGGTTCTATTAGATATTTTTTTAAAATTTGTGTTTCTTCTGCCGGTCTGGAGTTTTACATCAGAGGCATTGATACATGTAATCGAAAATCAAGTGTGGAAGTTTTTTGGAGCGCCAAATGAGATAGTTAAGGATAATGCCTCTAGTTTTAAAGGCAAGAAGTTCCGAAGCCTGTGTTTGAATTGGCGGCATTTCTTTAGTAGCCCTTATTACCCATGTGTAAATCAAGTAGAGAGAATAAATAGGAACTAGTGTGTTAGTTTAGGAATCTATTGTGACCCCGCTCATATCAAGTGGGATGAGCATTTGACTTGGATCAATCTTGGTTTTAATGATGCAATACATGAGGCCACCGGGGAATGTCCAAATATGATATTTTTGAGTCGACGCTTGACGCACCCTTTGTTGAATGTGTGGGGTGTTCTGGCACTAAGCTCGATACATACCAAGCGGCAGGAGGCACAAAGGCAGGTATCGGACAGATATAATGTTGATAGCCCTTTTCGTCCCAGGGACAAAGTTTTGTGCTGTACTTTTTTAGTTGTCCGATTTGGCGCGTAGTCTATCATATTCGCTCAAGCCGAAGTTTGATGGTCCTTACATTGTAGATAAGGCGCTCGGACTGAATACTTGGGCTCTTAAGCTAGATGGTGCTCCCTTCACGCAGAGGAAAGCACATCCAGCCACTTGAAGATGTATAAAAGGGATTAATGTAATACTCATAAACATCAATGTATGAAATGGGGCTATACTTATCTATTTTAATATATTGTGTATTTGTAAGTTTTGGCCAGTACAAATGTGATATAGTTTTGTTTGGTAATCATAACACAATATTGGATGTAATGATTATTGAATTGTATTAATATCAATATTATGACGTCATTTACTATTGCATTCTATAAGAATATGAGCAGTTTATTAGCTGTATACTATTGTTATTTGTATTTTTCCAGCACATGTGTAATTATTTCTATTTAGAGGGTGATTCTTTAATTGAATTTAAACTTTATTATTAATTGTAGAGTACTATGATTCCTAATTTTCATGCAGTGTTTCTCAGATAGTTCTACTACAGCTTATATTCACGTTTCTCAGTCCAGCCAATGCGACCACAGGCTTTCTTTGCGAACCAGCTCGCCACGCCACTATCAGTCTGTAGTACTACCCACAGGAAACCCTGTACGTGCTCCCATATGCTGACCTCACAGTGTGGGACAGAGACCACATCCTCCTTGCGCGTCCCTACATTAGAGTGATTCGTGCACCGCTGCATTTCAGCTCAACTGCAGGCACAACATATAATCCTTGCAATGCCTAACCTTTTTCATTCTCCCACATGCAGAATCCGTCGAGCACAGAGTGTTACTGCCTTCAGCATTCTATAGACTCCATGCGAAATCTGTCGGTGGCTTTCTAAGCTTTTCAGCATCACCAACGTTCTCTGCACTGTGTCTTTTAGCGTCATTGTGTAGGCCTCCGGTCAACAAGCATGGCGTACTTTAACATTGCTCCTGGTTATAGGGGGATGATAGCCTTCAGGACTTTTTTTTCACGTCATGTAGTGCAGTTCCATTTTGTATTTCTATGAGTGAATTTTGAGGCACTTGTGATAAAATTTAAATATTCTTCATGTACTTTAAGGTGCAAGCCATCGAGACTATATTCTTTAGGTAAGTATTCCTACCGCATCCGCGCTTGTTAGGCCCTGTTTTGTTATGTTGAAAACTAACGTTAATTATCCACTTCCCTTTTTATTTGTTACAGTGGAGGGTAAGAAAATATCAGAATTACAATTTCAACTAAAGAGCCAATGTTTCAACTTTCAAGTTCACCGGATTCAAAGAATTCAATGGACTCGAGAATTGATTTCAAGTTCAACTAAAGGATGCAACTTCTGCATTCAAATACTACAATAATATTCCAACTCCAGTAATGCCGTTTACATTCATCATGTCCTTTCTTTGGACGTATACTCGCCGCTATGTTCTGCGTTTCAGCTAAGTTCTTCACAGTGGCATAAACTTTAATTGTGTTACGCACCACGTTTGGTCATCCAGGACTTTAATACTTTTGACTTTACATAGCAAAATTATTAATTAATTTCTTTATTTAATAATGTTTACTAGTTAATAAAAAAATAGACTGTTAAGGGGACACCTAGGAATGATAGTATCAAAAAGGGTTTGCATGGCCCTGTTTACTATATCAAGTGATACCTTTTCAAATATGCACTTTGTAATTCAATATTTCTTGTCTACTTAAACCACCCAATATTTTATATAATAAATCGTTACTTTCACTCTGCCTCAGCTCTTCCTCTGGGAATTTATTTATATAATTTTTATTCTGTAATGTTAGCTCTACATGACCATTCTTAGGCAACAGCCTTTTTTGTGTCTGGTCACCTTGCCAGATTGTATATTATAACTATGGCATCAGACAAACAATGCACAGTTATATAATAAAACCCAAATAATATACAAAGAAGGGGAGACAAGACAAATATTTTGAGAGATTATTTTGTTAATGTGGTATTGTAAATTTGTAATAAGAGTTTAATCCATTTAATTCTTACTACGGGTTTTTAATAATATGTAGTTAAAAAGTTGTAGTTGGATGATGGGCACTGTTCCTGAGAGTGTTGAGGAGTCAATCTGCCGAAGGATAGGCAGATGTTTCAGGGCAGGGGGATTGAGCTAACGCTGATTTGAGGTTTGTTTAGGGGCGATATTCCTGTGTTTCTATTGTTTCCTTGTTTCCTTTTTCTGATGTTTTGATTTAGTTCTTTTGAGATTGTCAACAGCTATCCTATGTTATATAGTCCAAGTTATATTTGGGTATGGAGACTTTGGATAGGGATTCCTTTCCCTTCAGACCGCGGCTTTCGCGTTTGTTTGCCGTGCAGTGTGACCAATTGGCCACTGGGCGTGCTGTATGGCAGCGGATGACATAGTGATGCGGTTCGGGGGGGAAAGGGAGGGGTGGTAGGGGAGTGCCAGCAGATGTTGAGCGGCTCACTTTGTTTGGAACAGCCGACTAGAAAATGTGTCCTGACTGTGACCAAATCCCCAACGTGGTAGTCCCGAGCCAATGGTTTCGAGTCTCCGTTGATATGATCAAGAGGAGTTCTTGTGAATTACTTTGTTGGTTTTATGAAGTCAGCCAGTACTATTGGATTATTATTCTGCCTTCAGCATCCAGCGATATGGAGTTTTAGACTATGATATGTGATGTGTCATCACGCGACTCAGTGTGGAGGGTTGCTGGTTACGACGCCGTATGCACTGTTAAACTGGACGGGCGTGCTGCCCTCAATATAGGAGGCGGTCTTAATTGAAGCTTGGCATATCCTGGTTGATTCATGGTATGGGTGAACCATCGACAATTATTTTGTCAGGAACTAGCGTTGAGGGTGCAGTGTTATACTCTCAATGGAACGAAAGAGTTAGTCGAATGGCAGCTGTGCAAAAGCGAAGTGCAGAGTAACTAGGAATTCAATTTTATCTTTTAATGTAACTCTTATCCTTTTAATAAAGAATGGGTGTGTTTATTGAGATGTTAAATGCCAGCGATATTATATGAACGAGGGTTAGTGATTGTATGCCGATAAGTGGATTCTTCGATTGACTGTTAAATAAATATGAGAATTCATGTTTAAGTTAATGTAAATAGTGCTGAATCAACTGGTTAAGTAAAGTTTGTTTGATACGCATGTTCTCTTTTTCTTTTTGTCATAAATACTTTTGAATCAATGCTTTTTATAAGAATGTAGCATTCGATTCCTTTCAGAAGACGCCATAGGCGAGGTATGAAATTTATGGTTATTTGTGCCCGTTCTAGTGCTACTTATCGAATAATTAATGTATCCTGTTATTAGAGGGGCACAAATTGAGTGTGTGTGGTTTGTAAGCATGGCTCAAAGTGTACGGACAAAAAAAAATTCGATAAAAAATTACAATAAATAATCAGTTCAATAGAGGTGTGAGGTCAGAATCCATCAGTGCAGATAATGAGTAAAGTATTTAGTTATGACAGTGTATTGCATTTAGTATTTTGCCAGGATAGACTTTGGCTAGGTATTTTCTATCTAACCTATTAAAATTTATTGTGTTTTAGAAGTCTGTGAGACAAATTTTATAAAAATCATGTAGCAAGCAAAAATGAAGAACTTGGTGAACTAAGAAACAAATGTTCAGTGTCATACATCTTTAATTGATGGACTGTGCCTAGAAGTATGTGAATACAAAAACCTTTGTGAAGTAGATAATGCCTTTAATAATAAAACACGTCCCAAAGTATCAGCTGTAATCATTACAAAGTTCTGTCCTGTGGATCATATTTACACATCTGTCGCAGATCATCCAACTGTACACTATTTGGTGTGTCAGCTGCAGGTCACTCCATACTGGCATTGTTTAACATTACAGTCATAAAGTAGGTTTCATCCAACATCCAGGCCCCTGGGCGTAATTACTTTGACAACTCTGCCTTATCTCTCTACCAACCTCTTAGTCAGGGGTCCTATGTGACAAATAAGGGTTTACTTTAAAAATTGTGCCAGGTCTGATTTCATAACTGCTCTTGGTTACATACATTTCAGACATCATTTATTCACTTGTCCAGTTGGTGGGTTTATGTTCCAAGATGGCGGAAGAGTATGTCAACACTTACAAAATATTTAGATATTTCCAAAACTATAAACTGTATCAATAAAAAATATAATTAATGTTCAGAATAAAATGAGGAACATTTTTATGCACGTTGAAAATTCTTAAGTTTTGCAACTTTTTAGTTACATGAGCCAGAATCCATATTTTTGTTTTTCTAAGCTCGGTGGTGTTAAGGAATAAGCATTGTATCTTGAAAACTATTAGATGTATGCAAACTTACTTCAAATGAAACAAGTTGCAAAATTAATGAAGAACACATTTTGCCCTTACAATCTATGTTATTGTTTTTCTTAGCCTTCACCAGAAGACAGGAAAAACATTTCTAATTAGATGAATGAACTAAGAAACACGTACAGTATGAAAGACGATGCTGACTGTATGAAACCTAAGTTCTCAGACATACAAGCAAGACTAGAAGGATGTTTAATTTTCAATAAAATTTATTGCAGCTTATTGAAGGTTAAAGGTGTACATAAATTTATTTTAAATTACATCAAACAGGTCATAAATCTGTGACATTTATATCAGAAACTAGAAATGGTAACTGGAAACTGCACTTGGATTCTCTGGAGGAAATGTGTGTGTACTTCCATCCACACAAGCAACTAAACTAAGCCAAATGGGCTCCTTTTGTATATTGCACACATGTGTGAACTAGAAACAATGGAACCAAAAGCCTTTAATTTTCTGAAAGACTGGAATTTTGTTACATATAACTGACAGTGATGTACCAATCAAGGTACTTTATCTCGATCATGCCATAGAACAGCAAAATAAGAAAATGAAAGCAAGAAGAAGTGGATTTGTTGGGATTACTGGAAACCCCAAACATCTGGATAAATAATTCATTACTGCACTTGTCTTGAGCTCTATTGTTAAATAATTCAAGAAATGTGCAGGAATAGAGAGTACACAAAGATCTTCCCTCCATCACGAGAGTTCTTTTTATCCAAGGGGAGAGAAATGTATGCAATGCTGCAAAATTTTGGCAAGCTCTTCCAAAGGCGGGAAATACTGTTTCAAAACAATATCTACACAATTTGATTTCTTTTTCTGTTCCAGCAGAGTCTGTATCTGGTGATATATTAAATCAATACGAAGATGGTAAATTAGCATTTGATAGTTTGTGAATGACAGACTGATTAACCAGGTTGTTGGATTTTGGGAGCCACAAAAAAGAAATAGGCATTTGTACTTCAAAGAATGTGGAGTTACAATGAAAACAAAATTAATATGAGAATTAGTAAATATAAAAGAATGAAACGTCATTGCGAGATTACTTGTGATAACCAGGACACATCCTGGTTTAGTTCCAAAAGATATAATTGGTCAATATGAATTCCATGTTTGTCCACCATCAAATTTCTACTTCGAAGGTTCAATGCATATGGTGTCTAATAAGCATATATTTGTGTCACACATATCACGAATAGAGCTGCTCGAAAACATGACACCTCTGTTTACTAATTTGAGTGACACAATGAGGAAATCTCTTTTAATTGACGCCATGTGTATTGTCTACTCTTTACAAAACAAAAAAGATATAACTTGTAATCAGCTGAATTATTTATTAAAAGGATACCTGTTTTGGAACATGACTATGAAGCCCAAGTTCTTTTTGACAACTACGTTGACAAGCTCTATGAAAAAAAAAACCTTGTGGAAAGAGAGCTGGTAAATATGATGGTGTTCACTACCATTTCACAGATCGTACATAAATTCTCAGAAGTTCCTGCTGCACATGAAAAGGAAAGCAGAGCTAACTGTATACTTAGCCGAGAAACTGCTTGATTATTACAAGCGTAGTAACAAAGATGTTTTGATAACCTTTGACAGCAAATGTGTTTTAACAAGCCTTCGCACAACATTGTATATATGCCGGATATGCAGCAGGGTCATCATAACTTAGAGGAAGCTGATAAGCAGATTTTTCTACATGCTGTAGACACTATCTGCTCCTGCATGCCTTCTGCAACACTTATTAGAGGGAAAGACAAACTTGACATTTAAAAGAACTATTGTTGCCTAGGTAAAGATCGAGCAGAAGCTTTGATTGGTTGGTACAGTTTTAAAGGATGTGACAACACAGACAGCTTTGTAACGAAAGGTCTGATTACTTAGTTCAAAGCTTTTACAGGAAGTGACAGCAATATTTTACAGGCATTTTCCTTGTTTGGAACAGACACACAAATAGTTCAAGAAATGAATAGACAAATGGAAAGATATGTCTGTCAACTGTACAGACCACATAAATGTGACACAGAATCCATTCCAGAATTTTGGTGGTATCGCTTTTCTAAATTTGGTGAAGAGGATACACAATTTCCACCCACAATGGGAACATTAATAGCACTTATCAGAAGAGCCTACCACCATTCCCTACTAATAAAGACGACCACCACAGCTATACCAGTGGTACCACATCCAACACAGTTTCCTTGGATAGAGAAGGAAGGTGCCTTCGTGCCACAGGACTGCATGCTTCCACCAGCACAAGATGTTGTTCTTTCTTAAAAAAATTTAAATGTGCATGCTCAATAGGATGTAAGACAAGAGTTTGCTGCTGTAAAAGGGTTGGTGAAATGTATTGCACTTATTTCTGTGACTGAAAATAGAATTCGAAAGTCTGAAGTGACTGACGATCTAAAAGAATTGTGATGAAGTAAGTGCTCATAAAAAGTAACTTTTCTTTTATTTTTAGTTCTTTTCAAATGAATATGGCCTACATAGATCATGGTTAATAGACTTAGTTTACTATGTACATTTTGTAAATTATGTTAAATGGTAAGCCTATATGTACATATGCTACATTCATGCAATTTATATATATATTACACACATACATACACATATATACACATGGAAGTGGAGTATACAGGAGATGGCATGTTGGGACTGCCTTGAAGTCAACGTATATATGCCGGTTTTGCACGAACAATGCATTATCGTTGACCAACACTCAGCCTCGAGTAGATCGAGTAAGGTTTTCATAAACAACTTGTATTGTATTGATACTGTAGAATAAACAGATTTGAATGAAAACGGTTACGTGCTTTGCATTCTGGTGTGAAGATAGAACAGGTACGTGAAATACATCTGCTACTGTTATATTTCATGAGCAAAAAGGTCATGTTTTATATTTGCATAGTGTAAATTGTGTGGTTAAATAATTGTTTATGCAGATAAACCTTGTATACTAACATGAAAATATGGCCACTGTTTATTTATGCATATGTACATCACAGACAATGTGCAACTGCCCGCTAATAGCAATAAAATCAACAAACTTGCACACAAAATGTTGAACAAATAGCAGAAACTAGTACAAATGTGTTAAGTTAGTTAAACAATTGGTTTCCATGCACAAACAGTAGGCAATGTGTGTACTCACAGAAATGTGTTTAAAAATGCAATCATGTTGTAGAGTTTTAATTTTATTTCTAAATTTTATTCTCCAACCAACCTATACTGAGATAAACACGACACATCTGCTATTTGATGAATCATTTTTACTTTATTGCTCTTCAAACTTTGAGTAAAAGGCATTGGCTCTTATGGCAGAATCAACATTTATGGACTACTGTGAACACATGTATAAACTTTCAAGTAACAACGACACAAATACTGTGTTTGCAAGTGTTCGCCTAGGCAGTATACGACATGGCTACCCCCTGTACACACACACATATATACGTGTGTATATATATATATATATATAAACTTTTTTCACAACGTAGTAAAATAATACAATAATTATTTTTAAATATCAATACGAATCAAATAGAAACCACATCAGATTAAAGCCATTAAAACACGAAAACAGTAAGAATTGCAAAATATATTGTAAAGACAAAATATGTCCTGCATTAAATTTTCATTATTTATTTGAAGTGTTTTTGATACAGTTCAGAGTTTTCGAAATATCAACTTTTTTGTAGGTGTGACATACCCTTCTGCCATCTCGAAACATATCCCCCCTCCACATTGAAGGACCCACGATTCGACAAGTGAAAAAAATATGTCTGAAATGTATGTAACCAAGAGAAGTTGAGAAATAAGACTTGGCACAATTTTTAAAGCAAATTACTACTGACCCCAGACTATCTCTAGGCTACATGTGGCCTTAGGGCTACTGATAACTATGCAGCTATATGCTGTCTACGGCTTTTTGTTTCCCCTAATTCTACTGTTGTTATGATAAATTTTTGTACGTTATATGAAAGCTTTTTACCACGGTAGGTAATATTTTCACGATAAATAATTATACAGCTTTGACTAATAAGATATTTAATGAAACTATGTTAGTTACATAATTAGCCAACGTGGTGAAAACTATTTTAAACCGAACAGCTATACATATGTTTGATACCTTCTATCCTTCAAGTTTCAAAATTAACTATCACGAAAACAGTAGAAACTGGGGAGCATAGCCTTAAAATCTACACCACTAAACATAGGATTAAATCATGAAAAAATTTACTATGTCAACATCTCTCTCACTTTGTATAAAAACATCACAAATCTTCCATTTTCATTAATAGCGAGACAGGTGTAATATTTTTAAATACTAATCTAAACAGAAACTCTGCAGTTTGGAATTCATATCATGAAGTAAACATTATAAATTGGAGTGAACTGAAACTGTACTGCAAACACATTTCTACCACTGTGAAGTGACTAGCAACACATTTAAAACTGTGCCAAATGCAATCTTCATTTCAATGAATGAAGACCTAGGGTCTCTATAGAGGGGAAGAGGAAACTGCTGTATCTTTGTTAGTGTACATGGGCAGGCAGCCACATGGTAAGCAGGCAGCGTCTATCATAGTCTACAATACGATAGAGCTACAAACGTGTATGTTACACTACGTATCACAAATAAAATGTAGAATGATGTTAACTGGTACAATGTAAGTCAAGGACTTATTGTACTATATTTATCCATCACCATCATATAGGACCTGCAACCCACATTTTCAACATACTTTAAAAAATTTCACTATAGAGTTTTCATTAAATTGAATACACCATTACATTCTTGGTTTGCTTCACTTCAACATGAAGCGCTGTGAATGCCTAGATGCTCATTTACTGGCCAGAGTAAAGTTCTGCATGTCCTGGCCAGCTAACACAAGCTGAACGTAAGGGAAGGGGCACATTTGATGGTAATGGTGGTGTTGCATATTTACTGCTAATGAGCTACTATCTGATAGTAAAGTATTTCCAACTTATATTTTCATTGTAATAAATCCTTCCAACAGTCTGTAATGTACTATAAACTCAACTTTTCCAGGTCATATTGTTAATTCAAATTCTTGATTTCCATGTACTACACACAAGCCAACTTTTTTTTGACAAAAAATGTGTCTGTAGTAACTTATATGAGTTTGTATGGTATATAAAAAATTTTGAACGATTGGACATAGTTATGCAAAAAGAAACCAATCCTCAAAATAATTGATCTTGTGATAATCATACCAAGTAGATGCAGAAGTCCAAAACATCATCTAAAAAAACGAACAACTACTCAATCATAATATTTGAAGTAAAATAACAGCCTAGAAAATGTGGTTTATATAATGATTAGATGCAGACAGTAGACTTGGACTTTGAAAATTTCAGTTCTAGTAAACTGCGAGTTGGTTCCCTTTTGCATAGGTACAACCAATTTTAAAATGGGGAGTAGCAGGCATTGATACTAAAAGAAATATATAATTGACATATATTCCAACTTAGACAAGTAAGATGTACTCACACTGCAAAACATGTTGTTCTTGTAGTAAACATATATTTGAGGATTCTGTATGTAAGCTAAGTTTTTTCCAGAAACAGATATACGAATACCTCCTGCTGGTATGCCTTTGGGTATCTTTACCTACACAAAAAAAATAGTAATAAGTAATAACTAATTGGTAACACTTTTAAAAACATTCATGCAAACATATGAGTACAGACAAGTGTGTACACGCATGTACATTCACAGATATGAAACAAACGAAAACAAGAGAACTGATATTATAAAACACTGAAATACTTTACGTTTTCTAAAATACAAATAACTTCAGACACAGCATGGATTTAGCAAACAATTCACAGCTTAAGACATAGTGTTGCCAAAGATAATTATGCTGCCTAACACTAAAGTATGTAACAGAACTGAAATTTAGAAGACTGTCTGTGTTATAAAGTGTACTCAAAATAATGGAATTTTATTAATGTTTCACATTAAAGAGGAAAATTTGCAAGACATAGAAAATGTATACGTCAGGATGTTACTATCATGATAATAATTTTTTTAAAACTGGCAATGCATCTCAAAAAAAAAATTTATTCTAATACCAATATAACATTTTTTCATATTTGGTACTTATGTGTTTATGGTAAATACTTAAATTAAAAATACAAATGTGCAATGAAAAGTAACATTTGCAACAGACAAATTCCCTCTTCAACTAATGAACTCTCCACTAAATTGTATGAAAACACTGTACAAAAACAACTTCAGTACATTAGTCAGCAAAAACCAGAGCATAACAGCAACGACCAGCAACAGCTTCAAACAACCAGTAACCCAGATAAGTATTCAGTATTTAGTATATTACTTCAAACTGTACAATCAATTAAAAACAAAATTAATGAACTTGAACTTATAATTAATGCAATTACAGAAACATCATGTATGTGTATTTGTGAGCAATGTTGTAACGAGAGTGAATTAATGTCTACATGTAATAGTAACTATAGTGTTTGGAGCAATTTACGGGTTCAGGCATTTAATATAATAAACGTAAATCCACACAGTGTTTCCCGTCTTGGACATGGTCATCATGAATGAGAGATGGCTGGAGAACACTAAATTCTATATGAGACAACAGCCTATCACCTAGCCAACCAAAAGAGTAGAGAAGATAACACTACATAAAGATAATTCACGATCAAGAATGAGATATACGTGATGAAAAATACTAACAATGGCAAAGGCAATAAAACATTACAAGACTGGTATTTAATTTAGATTTTCCAATTTTGGTTTAATTTATATTTTTTCTGTCTAATTCTTTGCAGCATTTAGTACATGGTTATAATTCTGTATCTATGTTATGACCAGAGCTAATTTCGCCTTGTTTTTCCTTGTTTGTTTTGTCTCACCTGGTATTCTCGGATGAAAAATTACTGCAATGTCCAATGGCCAGAGTTCCGCTCAAAATAATTTTCTCTCTTTTGAAAATGTTAGTTGATATTTTACATATGCATGGAACCTTCTCATACATACAAATTTTCAAGATCACATTCAATATTTGGTCCCAATCTTATCAAAACAGCATTACACATTAAAAAATCAGCACTGGTGTAAGTTGCCTTAGTAAAGAAATTAATAAAAATACCAACTATCAAGTTAGATGGATTAATTGGTATTTCTGTAACACTAAGAAATAATTGTCGAAGCAGAACAAAAGTGTTCAACAATAATGATACTATAAAAGTTAATAATGATGAGAAAACGGAAAAAAATATTTTCCAGTAAATATTAACAAATACCAATGTAAGTTATTACCTCATTTCATTTTGATGGATGAAGAGACAAAGTACAAAAAAATTATAATTATAATCACATCTGCACTGGCTCACCAATGACAATGCCACGCTTCTACATCTCACTGACAGTATGATATGCCATTAGAAAACATTAGTGCTAAAAACTTTCTAGACTCAAAATTCAGACCTCACAATGACAACTGCAAATTTAAAGTCTTTCAATGTTTCTTGCAATGGGACAGAATGACAAACTATATTATTGTGGACACACGCGAGTGCAATACTATGTCATCCCAGAAATCTTAGAAAGATGCTAAGAAAAACAAACAACGAAATACGAGAAAAGATAAAACAAGCCGAGTTGGCTGTAGTCAACACATTCATCAGATCAGTGGCTCTCAAAATCAGAACATAAAAAGTTCAGTTCAAGTAAATATTTATCCCTGTTCTGCTCTTAATGATACCATCACAAAAATAATTTTGTACCTGTTTCCTGCAAGACTAGTGTGTCAAGCAGTGTAAACAAGTAATATAGCTTTCCATCTTTAACCAAGATCAGCATATGTTACATGGAGATAGTGACAGTAGCAGTTGTGAGACACTCCGAGATACCTGTGGATCTCTTAACAGAACATGACCGTGGAACCAGCTCCCTACCTTAGCCACTTCGTGCTCAGGAAAAGGCACACCATGTATGCAACGCACACATCTGGTGGCTGGCAATCAATCCATATTGCGAAGATCAACATTGTGCCATTTTATGCTATTTTATTTGTATTTTCTAGTATATGTCTTTCTATTTTTAATATGAAAGACTTAATTGAATTTTACCTTTATTAGGAATTGAAGGATATTATGACTATTTGTTTTCATGCAGTTTTTCTATGCTTGCTGTACTATGTATCATTTCACGTCCCTGAATCCAAACAAGCGACCGCATCCAGGCTGTTTCATAGCTAGCCATCTCACCATGGTAACTACGCTATCACCTTGTAGTACAACCCACAGGAAATACAGTACGTGCTTGAAGCCATGTTTCTCACAGTCTTAATCCAATCAGCAAAACGAGATCAGTCAGCCACACACGGAGACGAGCTAACAGTTCCGCATACAGCCATCTCACCATGGTAACTACGCTATCACCTTGTAGTACAACCCACAGGAAATACAGTACGTGCTTGAAGCCATGTTTCTCACAGTCTTAATCCAATCAGCAAAACGAGATCAGTCAGCCACACACGGAGACGAGCTAACAGTTCCGCATACAAAAAGTTAACCCCAGCCAACTTGGTGCTCGGAACTTCGCATCCTTGAAAGCTGTTCCAAAGTATGTTTCTCCATGCACTAAATCTACTTTTGTTACAAGATTTGAACTCACAGCAAGCAAAATTGAAATTACCTCCTACAAACAATCCAAAGTCAACATCAACTACATTAAAGTAGCTAAACTAAAAACAAGACATGACTCCAACACTTTCTTTTATGCAGGTCTAATGGAAAAAGATTTTGATCTTATCTACAATCCAATATTCTGGCCAGCAGATATCCTCATCAACATATTCAAATGTGCACTCAAGAACGAACAACATTTTCTCCTACACAAACTAATGAAGAGAGCTCACCTACCTTAGAAGCATCTGGCAGGAATAACACGCCAACTAGATAACTATAGGATAATTTACCTAACAGAAACCTGGCTAAACAACCAAACATATGAATTTGCACTGTTTTCCCAAGAACTAAACAATCTACACATCTGATCGTGTTCCAAATTTAACCTTGAAATTCTGTTGAGATTGTGTCATCATTTCCGAAATCAATACGTCTCTCCTTATTTGAAACTCCAAATATTGATGCACTATGGTTAGAACTTACATTAACTAAAAACACAAAAATGTTATTATAGGCAGTTAGGAATAAATTGAGCAGTGAAAAAAGCCCTGCTAAAGTTATATTTTCAGCCAATTCGTATCTTTCGGCGCATAACGGCTAACGACGGTACATGTCTAACCTGTCTGGACACGTCACTTGATGTTTGCGCGTGTAAGATACATTGTGCAGTAACTATGAATCGATACATTTTAGTAAAAAAAAGTTTATTAATGATATTAAATACAATTATTATAATTTCGGTTGATTTTGCTATAGTATTGTTGTTTTAAAATAAGAAAACACAAGGAACTATGTTGCGTAATTTCGCTACCAACCATACAAGCAGTAAGAGAAATATAGTTAGTGTTGAATTATATGCAGTAGCGGCTAGTCATATTTTTTAAAGGTTAAATTTTTAGTGCTCACTTTATCCCGAATGACCTATAGCTATAATTTACTCTACACCATCTACATATGTTCAAGACTACTAAACTTACTTCAATTGTATAGAGCAATTGACATTGAAGTTCATTGGTAAAATAATTATTCTCAGAGACTTTTGAGTGCCTGGAATAAACTGGTTACCAAATCACACACAAGATGTTATTTACAAAAGCGTTAGAGACAATGTACAAGCGCTCTTAACTTTGTAGCTTCTACTAACCTAACCCACATAGATACCACACATCCTAATACCAACTTATTGTATCTCTACTTACCAATGTAAAGCAAATTACTGTTACATTAGCTAATGAACCATTAGTTAAAGAAGATTGTTATCACACTGCTCCATTAATGAACGTTGAATTCCCTTAAGCAAATAATTACTATCCAATTATCCTAAACCAGACTTTTCCAAAGGCGACTATTTAAAATTATACCTCACTTTACGAAAGCATTCCTGATCAAATATTTCTAACCTCACTAGTGTAGATGAAAATGTAACTTTGCTTACCAATACAATACTTAATTTTATGTTCAAAACAAACCTTATTAAAAAGACATTACCTGCTAAATATCCTTTCTCATTTTCAAAAATTTAATATAACAGTCTTGAAGCATAATAAATATCACCATAATTAATTTACGAAAACTCAGGATGCCAACCACTACCCGTGCTTTTCACATTATTGACACAACACAGCAAATATTAAAATGAAAAAAATACAAATGGCAACAAATAATAAAACAAAAATAACCCACAGAAATTCTGGTATTACATCAAAATGTTGAAACAAGACATCAACCAAATTACCACAATAAAGATAAATAAGGAACAAATCTCTAACCTCAAAAAACTGCTGATGAATTTGTTAAATATTTTGCCACCTTGGGTGGAATTCATTGTCAAAGAATTGCTTGGCAAATAGGTATTACTTCGTGAAGTGAAGCTTATTCTTCAAGCATTACTTATTTCACTGATGAATTCATAAACCTCTACTTTACGAAGTATTACTTTAATAAACACTGCTTACGTAGGACAAGTTGTACTTGATGAGAATCAAGATTAGTATCGCTACAATATCAGTACCAAAATGACACAACTAAAACTTATATTTTATTTTCAGCAGTTATCCAGCTTAATTAAATATTTGTTTACAATTAACTGTTAGATCCACCTTACAGCATTTTTCTTTTATTTGAATACAAGTAAAAAAATAAAACAATATGGACATCAAAAACGTTAGTTAAAAATGTTTACATATTTTATATGCAGTTTCCTGCAAAATAAAAATATTGTATACAAAGGCTATGTAAATAAATAAAAGGTGTTTACAAAACATAGTAGATATAATCTACTTGGTAGTACTGACTCAACTCGCTGAAAAATGTTTTACATGAAAATATGCATTTGTTAATAAGAATATTTTACTAACTGTGTTTCAGTTTAAGTGCAGAGTAAGATTGCAAACTACAGTGAACCCTCGATAACTCGGACTAAAAGTGGGGAGAAGCTGTCCGAGTTATGATTTGTCCGTGTTATCGAGGGGTGTCCGGAGAGGTGGGGTAATCATTCTTTAATCACAAGAAATTCGAAGAAATTAGTGTGCTATTATTTCTACAAGCAAAAGAGACTGCAATAAATACTGTTATGGACGTAACTATCGTATCAAATTACGGGAGGACCATCATGCAGTGGGCAAATTAATGTAACGTAGAGGACTATAAAAGAATGTCAAAGAATGTGGGCTGTCAGATCTTTATTTATTTTTTATGCTGCTACTTCTGGCTGATCCTTTTTTTTTATCTCTGTGCTAGAAGCTAGCACCAGGCACCCTTCTATCACATAAGTTTCCGTCTGGCTGGTGACAGCCAATGTCCTTGCACGTGTGAGAGAGATAAGAAATGATCGTTGGAGATAAGCTAGGGAGGTTACGAGCGGAAGCAGTCAAGGTCAACCAGTACAGTCTCGTGCAATACAAATGCCGCACGTGACCACACGCATCTCACACAAGGTGTTTACATTGAAAAATGCCTTACGTCCGTATATTACAGCGTAGGGGCAGTAGCCAACTGCTCGTCTGATAGTTACTCTACCCTTCTTCAAAGTTACAAAGGTATAAAAATAATTTTCCTCGTATACATTAATAAAAACGGTACTGTAATTAACAATTCTTCTGGGTCACTGTACATTATGTGTACATATTTTAACACTACTAATTTTAAAATTTAATTTTTTATGTATGTAAATTGCATCATAGAACACATAATTTGCAGCTTTATTCTTACACAAATTGTCATATTATAAAGCAATAAAATTTTAATCATGTTCTACAGAGTTACCCGTATTTACTCGCATAATCGCCGCATATTTTTGACCAAAATTTAGGCCCAAAAAATGAGGTGCGCCATTATAAAGGGTTTTCAAAAAATTACCTTCAAAATATATTTTGGTGTAGAATATAACAAATATACTTTTTTTTCTATATTTACTCATTCATAACATGAACATTTCTTCTAAAATAAAGAAAAATATTTTGTTGGTGTATAGTAAAATGGAAAAATTAAGACTACAAAATCTTGTTAATCCATTTATGTGCGTCACTCATTGAAAATCGTTTAAAATTATCCCGCATAAGACGTTTACATTTTATGGTCCATTACAAGTACGCTATTATTTCAGGTGAAGTAGTTTATAAACAAATCCGATTCACGCTTAAAACGTTACAACTCTCCAGATGCCGTTACGTTATCAACAGAGCACCATCAACAAGCGAGCATGACTCATCATGTCGGGCTTGGGTATGGATGTTGTGTTGTTCTTTCACCACACACATCGGCTCTTGAAAACATCGTTGTTAAAGGGGCGTAAAACCTTCTCACCAATTTTTCTACAACGCAATGCAAAGCAATGATTTTTAATTTTTCTATTTAATGTCCGGGACAGTTTGTTTTGCAACCCTGAATTCATTGTACATACCAGAACAAAATAATTTTCCGTTTGTGTCATTGTAACCCGTAGTTACCGTAATTTCACAAGCACCGCACTGAAATGTTTATTTACGACACACGTGCTGTGCCTGGCTCGCAGGACGAAGAGGGAGGAAATAAAGAAGTTAGAGGTCGGCCTGCTGCGTTGCATCTTTACTCGCGCGTCGCGCACCTCGCTAGCAACATTTTACCACACGGAACTTGACAGATATTTACTGTGGGATTATTAAAGGCTAAGTAGCGATGGACGACTTCGTTATAAAGTTTAATACTGTTCTAAAATATAATGGGATGAATTTAAATCCAGCAGAAAAGATTTTTTATGTCTTTTAACCAAAAAATAATTAATTAAAAATTATTGAAATTTTTTAAAAATTCTGTCCGAGTTATCCGAAGTCCGGGACATCGAGGTCCGAGTTATCGAGGGTTCACTGTATTGTGAAATAAAGTTCATAACACCACTAATTATTGCTGAATGTGCTGTGCGTACCAAATGACATCATAACCTCATACTACAAGGCTGGCTTTGAGCAAATGTAACGTGCTTAATTTAATTAAAAAAGTGTATTAAAGTTTTAATGTTGTGATCTTATAATTATCTTTCTGTCAGAATCAAACCTGGACAGCTTCAAAGACGATATTGATGTGCACACGCTGCACTCTGTGGAAATTTTTTTATGTTATAGGTTACAAAATGGTAGTTTGCATCAATGTAGTTAATAAATTGCTTGATTTTACAAGTAGGTTTCAACAGTGTGGCTGTTATTATCTGAAAATTTAATGCTATTAGTACAGCCTGAACATGTGCTTGACTGTTCTCAGCTGTCGCTCAAGTAATCTTTATAACTTTACTACTGCCAGACGAGTTGTGTCTACCAACTGATAGTATAACCTCGTATCGTAAAACTGACTTTGAGAACATTGTGATTTTCATAAATGATGTTATAAATTGAACGGACATATGTATTAAAACATTATCTTGTAATCTTATAGTGATCTTACTGCTAGTTTCAAACCTGGCAAGCTACCACTGGAGGGAAATTTATGTAGGTTGTAGGCGATGTTAAACTTTGTTTGCATTAATGATATGATTATTTTTTTGATTTTGTAAGTAAACCCTCGATAACTCGGACCTCGATGTCCCGGACTTCGGATAACTCAGACAGAATTTTTAAGAAAATTTAATAGTTTTTAATTAATTATTTCTTCGTTAAAAGACATAAAAAATAGTTTCTGCTGGATTTAAATTCATCACATTATATTTTAGAACAGTATTAAACTTTATAATGTAGTCGTCCATCGCTACTTAGCATTTAATAATCCCACAGTAAATATCTGGCAAGTTCCATGTGGTAAAATGTTGCTAGTGAGGTGCGCAACGCGCGAGTAAATATGCAACGCAGCAGGCCGACCTCTCACTTCTTTATCTTTCCTCCCTCTTCGTCCAGCGAGCCAAGCACGCACGTGTGTCGTAAACAAACATTTCATCATGGTGCTTGTGAAATGACAGTAACTACGGGTTACAATGACACATAAACGGAAAATTATTTTGTTCTGGTATGTGCAATGAATTATGGGATGCAAAACAAATTCTTCCAGACACTAAAGAAAAATTAAAAATCATTGCTTCGCATTGCAACGTAGAAAAATTGGTGCGAGGGTTTTACACCCCTTTAACAACAATGTTTTCAAGAGTGTATGTGGGTGGTAAAAGAATAACACAACATCCATGCCCAAGCCGGACACGATGAGTAACACTCGCTGGTTGATGATGCTCTGTTGATAACGTAACGACGTCTGAAGAGTTGTAACATTTTAAGCGTGAATCAGATTTGTTAATAAACTACTTCATGGGAAATAATAGCGTACATGTAATGGACCGTAAAATGTAAACATCCTATGCGGGATAATTTTAAAAAATTTTCATTGAGTGACGCACGTGAATGGATTAACACAATTTTTTAGTCTTAATTTTTCCACGTTTACTATACACAGACAAAATCTTTCTGTTTATTTTAGAAGAAATGGTCACGTTATAAACGAGTAAATACAGAAAAAAATTTACATTTGTTATATTCTACACCAAAACAAAAGTAGCAGGTAATTTTTTTTTGAAAACCCATATAATGGCCGCACCCCATTTTCTGGGGCTTAAAATTTGGTCAAAAATATGTGGCGATTACCGGAGTAAATTCGGTAAATCTGTAGAACATGATTAAAATTTTATGCTTTATAATATGACAATTTGTGTAAGAATAAACCTGTAAATTATGTGTTCTATGATGCAATTTACATATATATATATATATATATTTAAATTTTAAAATAAGTAGTGTTAAAATGTGTTCACATATTTACAGTGACCCAGAAGTATTGTTAATTACAGTACCGTTTTTATTCGTGTATATGAAGAAAATTAATTTTGTACCTTTCTAACCTTGTAGAAGGGTAGGGCCTAGAGTAACTATCAGGCTAGCAGCTGGCTGCTGCCCCTACGCTGTGACATACAGACGTAAGGTATTTTTCAATGTAAACATCTTGTGTGAGACGCATGTGGTCATGTGTGGTGTTTGTATTGCATGAGACTATACAAGTTGACCTTGTAAACTTCCGCTCGCAACCTTCCTAGCTTATCTCCAACGATCATTTCTTATCTCTCTCACACGTGCACGCACATTGGCTGTCGCCAGCTAGACGAAAACTTATACGTGATAGGAGGGTGCCTTAGTGTCAGCTTCTAGCACAGAGATAAAAAAAAGGATCAGCCAGAAGTAGCAGCATAAAAAAATAAATAAAGATCTGACTGCCCATATTGTTTGACAATCTTTCATAGTCCTCCACGTTAGCGTTAATTTTCCCACTGCATGGCGGCCTTCGCCGTAACTTGATATGATAGTTACGTACAAAACAGTATTTATTGCAGCCTCTTTTGCTTGTAGAAATGTTAGCGTACTAATTTCTTTGCATTTATTGATATTATTTGCTGATTATCCCACCTCCCCGTACCTCCCTCGATAACACGGACAAATCGTAACTCGGACAGCTTCTTCCCCCTTTTAGTCCGAGTTATCAAGGGTTCACTGTAGGTCTAAACAGTATAGCTGTTATGTGCTTAACCACATCTCACTTTGCTGCTATGGTAATGTACACAGTGTTAAACAAAAGGTCTTGACACATGTTCTTTGTGGTAGTTTATGAAATGTTTCATAAATCTAGATAGGCCTACATTTAAAAGTGTTATAGGTGGACTTTTTCAATATACAATGTAAACCTAATGTAATGCTTAGTAGTTTTTAAAGCAGGATTTACAAATAAAACATCACTCCCAATGAAATAATCACCATAAAACATCCTTTCAAGCACCAAAATACATTGAAAGTATATGAAAAAGGTTAATAAATAAGGTTATGTTTGCATATCTATGTTTGTTAAAATTATACTTCTGTGTATTGTTCCACGTACATTTTAAGATTTTTAATGTTTTTTCTAATAGCTCTGAATTTTCATTAGATATTTGGAAAAAACTACCTATACGTAGGAAGGAATTCCTTTCATAACTTATTTCTTACACACAAAATCAGCACTTAAGTCACCAACTAAGCATATTTGATGAAGTATTAATTATATACATGAATAAGGAATGTTTACTGGCTTATGAAAACTTGTTAAAATAAAAATAATTATTGTAAATGTACATACATATTAAACAGTACTTATTTGAAGTATACCTCACGAAGTACTACTTGAAGTGGTCAAAAGAAGCAATACTTATTTCTGGCACTATGAATTGAAAACCATACTCAAGCATGAATAAAAGTAGGACCTGTCTCAATTATTGCTTACATCACCACCATGAATTCTGCCCCTACTCTCAGGAACCAGGCACAGATTGTAGACCTAACACAAGTACCTACCATCTATCTAACACGTATTAGTAAAAGTTAAGTAACACAGAGCATTAAACCATTAAAATCTTCCATTTCTTGTGGACCAGACACAATTCCTAGTTTCATAGTCAAAGGCTGCTCAGATATACAAATCTCTATTTTAAGTAATATTTTTTTACAATCATTCAAACTTGAATTTATCTCTTGTTTTGGAAAGAACCTACTGACATTTCGATTCACAAAAATGGGAAAATCCACAACATCAATAACTACAGACCAATTTCCTTGTCATGTACATTTTCAAAATTACAAAAAAAATTTACACAAGCATTTATTGACACAGTAAATCATCAAATTCTGATAAAAAAAATAGTAGCTACTGGACATAACTCCAATTACATTAAAATGTTTTCCAGTTATTTATGCATCAGATATTTTTCAGTTAAAAGATAAAACCTCAATAAAATTTCCTGTTATCTCCGAAGTCTTTTAAGAGAGTTCACATTCTTCTTTTTTTTTTATAATATTCATTGACCTCATAGCTCAATATATAAATCAGACAAACAAAACTTTGTTTGCAGACGACTTGAAAATACTCGTCACGATCTCATTCCCAACTGACTGTAAACTATTACAAGCAGACATTAACTTCTTTAAATCCTGGTGAACATCAAACAAAATGAAGATCAATGTAAATAAACTAATTCTATTACCTTCATTACGAAAAAAAAAAAAAAAACAGTTTCAGTTACACTTATAAACTAGACAACACGATCCTAATCAAAGACCTCGGCTTCCTTCTAGATCATAAATTATATTTTCCCCATCACGTATCATATCTTAGAACTGCAGCAGCCAAATTGTTAGGTATAATCAAATAACTGATCACTTTTGCTGCCCCAAACACTGAATCAACCATCAGTGTGTATCTTTCCTTAGTTCATACCTAATTTGATTATTGTTCCATTATCAGGAATAACCTCACTCCAACTAATACGTACAAATAATTTGGAAAAGAAAAAGGACAGTAACAGACGATACAAAATTGACAAGTTCCACATTGTTATACCCTTTACTCCAGTCGGATAGAAGAAATATGCTAGATGCCCTCTTTCTGCATAAAATCTTAACTCACAAAATATTCTCCAAAAATCCTGAATAATATTGGTATAAAAATTGTTGCAATAGGTCAACATCCATTACATAATCACTCACTAAAACAAATCACATAGTTTATGAATAATTAAAAGTTATAACAAATATGCAAACCTGCTAGACTACAACACAGTATTACCAAAATTACTTCAATCTTTCTAACAAAAAACTTTCTTACAGTCATTCTTCTGTGAAGGCCCCTAAATACCCTGGTAGTTGGGCTGGACATGCCAGTGCTTGAGGCTGTGGGCCTCCGCCTTCGCTCGCTCCCGCCGCAGTGTTGGTGACTGGTGAGGTCAGCGCCTCCCCTTCCCTTCTCCTCCCTTCGGTTCCCCTCCCTTCCGCGCCTTCGCGCGCACCGCCCCCTCCTCCCGCGATCCCGAGTGGGCGTGGACTGACCTGGTGTGTGCCAGGCTAGTAAGCGATGACGCCTCGACCACGACACACCCTCTCCTGAGCTTAGGTAAGCAACTGCAACTTGCTATGGTCGTTATGCCTTCGGGTAGGTCCCTTCCTTCGCCGAACATCTTTTCATATGTATCTTTTGAAGTGCCCTTCCGTAATATTGTAAATTTGTTATTAATACAGTGTCGTATGACATTCTGACTCCAGTTATTCTGTTGTTTGGGTTAGATGTCCCTCCCTACCCTCGTCACGATATGACTCCCCAGGAGTATTATATACTTGTGAATTTATGATTGTCGGGTTGGTTTGCAGAACGCTACAACTCTGCGCCACTCTGCTCCGGGTTTGAGTCCTGGGTGGGCTGTATAAGATTTTGGGAGGTTCAGTCGGCTGACTTGTTTATTACCGAGCTACAGTTTGATTGGACGTCATGGCTGATCGAGGTGTCGAGTTTGTCGCCCGCATGTCATACCTCGAATTGACTTATTTGAATGAGGCAAATGTAGAGTTTTGGCCGGAAGAAACAGTCACATAGCTGAGATTAAAGGCCATTGCCTACGTGGATAATCTAATGGGTATCGGCGCCGCCGCGTACGGTCAATGCGTGCCTTCGGCCACACGACCATTGACCGGTGCACTGTCAACCTTGTTGGGGAGTTTGGCCCTTGTTCTGAAGTTATCGGTAATTGAACCTCAGGCGGTATTGGAATTTTTAGTTGAAATTGATTGTTTACAGGCAACTCAGTTGGTTGACTCGTTTTTCCTGCAGGCTTTATTGCCGAGAGTATCGGGCCTTGCATCTGACGTTTTGAGTGAAGTAATTTCCCAGGTGGGTAATTATGAGGATTTCAAGCAACGATTGCTTGAATCAGTTGGGTTCCCTAGAGTTTGGAAGTCTGTAATGGGCGAGTCGGTGAATTGGTTTCAAAGGGCGAACGAGTCAGTTCCTGCCTTTGTGCAGACTGTATTTAATTACGCTTGTGCTTTGAACATGACTCAAGATGAATCCAAATTAATTAATCAGGTTTTGGACCACCTTAGGCCGGATGTGAAAGTGTTGCGTGCCTTATTTCCTAAGCCAGCTAATACGCGTGAGCTTCATCGGCTTGCTGTCGAGCTTCAGCGCGAGATCGACCTTAATGTCGAGTTCGAGCCGGGGGGGGGGGGCTAATTTAGATTGTGCTGATTATGTAGGCAGGGAACGAGGCCGAGGTCGGGGGTTAATGCGCCCGGAGGTTATCGAGTGCGTCTGGGTGATGGTGTATGCATGTCGGTTCCGTCTGGATTAGCGGTGGCACAGGGTGAAGTGGGCCAGAAAGGAAGGAGACGGGAAAGGTGTAGCAATTGCGCTGGGTTCGGCCATTTGGCCACAGTTTGCCGTCAGCCACGACTGATGAGGCAAGACCGGCAGTGTTTCCGATGTGGAAATACCGGCCATTTTCGTGCAGACTGTCCTGCGGGAAACGGGGGTGGCCCGCCCGCGTAACCCCGGCGCGAAGGATTAAGAGGCCTTGTAGGGAAGCAGTTAAATAATGTTATGTGGAGGTTGAGTGGGGGAGCAAAGTGCGTATGGGGTTAGTGGATACTGGCTCGTCGCACTCGTATGTTAAGTCGACAGGTTCATTCCTAGGTTCGCGGAGTTGGCAGCTCCATTGAATCTATTGAAGCGAAAGGACCAACCGTTCGTTTGGGGTGATCAGGAGCAAGCATTCAAAAGCTTAAAGAGATCTCTCGCATCAAGCCCTGTTATACATCTTGCGAATTTTGAAGCTCGATTTGTGTTGCATGTCGACACTTCATCAGAGGCGCTGGGGGTGGCGTTGGGTCAGCTGCATGATGGAGTTGTTGTCCCAGCAGCTTTTGTGAGTCGCCTCATGTCAAACACAGAAAGAAAACTTTGTGCGTACAAAAAAGAGGCGTTGGCTTGTGTTTTTAAGACATCCAGGTTCTCTGATTATTTGGACACTGTAGAGTTTGATCTGATTTCGGACAACCGGGCTATAAACTTGGTTATCGTCCCATTCCCAAGAGTTCGGGAAACTTGGGCGCTGGGCGCATCATCTGACTCGATTCCGTTTCCAGGTTAAGCATATTATCGGAAGGGACAATGTTGTTGCCGATACTTTGTCGAGAATGTTTGCGGCTGAGGATTTCGCGCCTAATATTGAGGAGGAACTTATTTCCTCGTGTAATGCCTTTGCTTGTGTTCCAAATTTCTATGAGGGACTTAGGGCTGCTCAAGAACGGGATGAGGAATGTTGTGAATTGGAGCGTCGGACTACCTTGGGGGAAGAGTCGCTGTACCAACTAAAAGACGGTTTTTTTTATTTTGTGGGGAGAGGTCGGTGTCGGTGTCTGGTGGTCGTCCCGGAAAATTATAGGTCGGAAATTCTCACCTATTATCATGCCTCCGCATTTGGTGCGCACTCAGGTAAGGAAGGAACATATCGGAAGATTGCATCTCGGTTCTTCTTGGTATGAATGAGGAAAGATGTGAAGAATTTCGTGGTGAAGTGTCACGACTCTAACAGAGCAAAGCCATCGCAGAACTCTCGTGTCGGATTATATACAGTGGGGGAAGTCTCCTTTGCCTGGGAGACAGTTCATATTGACGTGTTTGGTACTTTAGTTGGTTCTCAGAAATTAAATGTGTGTCTTCTCATAGTTATGGATGTACTTTCCAAATTTGTGTTTCTACTCCCTATGAAGAATATGACGGCCAAATCGATTGTACGACATCTATCGGAAAAGGTGTGGAGCGTGGTTGGGGCTCATGTTAACTTAGCCAGTGATAATGCTCTGTATTTTGGAGCTAGGGAGTTTCATGATATGTGCCACCGTTGGGCAATTAGGCACTATACGAGCAGCCCTTACTATCCTTGTGGCAATACCATTGAGCTGTTTAACCACAATTTAAAGATTGCCCTCACCGTGCTTTACAGTGCCAACCATGCATTGTGGGATGAAGACCTTGATCTCATAACCTTTGGGTTCAATTCCTCAATTCACGGGGTTACCAAGACCTCCCCGGCCAGAGTATTTCTCGGCTGGGATCTCATCCATCCATTGCTTAATGTGTGGGGCATCACTTCCCCGTCTCTTCCTTTGTCTGACGCTGAGCGTGAATTGTTGTCTAATGAGGTGGCTGGTCATCTCGTCGAAGCTAAGAGGCAGGTGCAAGAGCGGGTCAATAGGGGTCGGGTTCCTGCTAACTTTGTAGTGGGGGACATGGTGTTTTGTCGGACTTATGTGCTGGCCTCATGTGCCGCTATGACGACCAGTAAATTGCAGCCTCCCTCTGTGGGACCTTTGCGGGTGTGTCGATTACTAGGGCCAAATACCCTGCTTCTGCAAGACCCTGTTACAGGAAAAATCACGAGGAAGGCCCACGTCAGTCATGTCAAGAAAGTTCCTGAAACTGATGACTAGGAGGACCTTCTCAACAGTGCCGACGGGAGTGGGCGCCGCCCAAACACTGTTAAGCCGGCAGGTAGCAGGTGTAGTAGATCAACGTAAAAAGATGTGAAAAGCAGGCAAAAGAGGAAACTGCTTATACGCAGGATCAATTTCAAATTGCTTTGCAAAGCATGAGAGACCAGTTCATGAAGTGTGAAAAAAGGATTGATGAGGTAGAAAGGAGTAGAGGCAGACCGAGTATGAGTTTTGATGAAAAAAAAGTGAACCCACGTTTTCTACTCCTGGGTCAGGCCTGTTGCGCTATATCATGAATAGCCTACACATTAAATTTTTTTTGTATATTTTCTAAATTCAGGCTCATTTATTATTATATTTTCTACATTGTTATTGAATTGTTTATTTACCGTTAACAACTTGTGTTACTGAGTGATTTTAATTTATTAATGATATTTCAGTAAAGTTCACTTTACAAAACAGCTATACTTTCTTGTTAAATTAGTACAAGTCAACTCAAGTTGTGCTACTGTGTTCTTTTTCGCTATATGTAGGTTGCTGTGCTTTAAATTCCTCTGTCTGCTGTTCTCTTGTATCTCTGTCTTCATACCATGTCAGGGTGTCCAGCAAAAATGGTATTTTAATTTCCAGTGCATTTCCCGAGAAATTCCAGTACAGTGCTTTAAATGCAATACCATGTTAACTTTTGTTACCCAAGCAGACTAACTATAACCATACAATTCTTATGTTAGTTTTAGAGGTGGCGAAGTTATGTAATATATATTATTGTAATCCAGAATTTAATTGAAATACATTTATTTATACAAATTTTTAAGTTTATTCAATTGTTGAAAGTCCTCTTTGTTGCATTTGATTGTTCAATCCAGGTGAACAGCACTGATATGCATATGAATAGAATTGTGGGAAGAAATTCATAAAACATGAGGGTCCAGCACAATACCATATCATATTTATTATTATTGTTTATAGTCTTAAATCAGACACATTTCTTGACAAAATGTAAATACAATAAAATTTAACAGTTAAGTAGGATCTATTACCCTTGAGAATTTTTCACTTAGTCCTAGCACTTTAAAACTGCGAGCTTAATTTATTTACGTCACATTTTATGAAACAACATACTGTAAGTATAAATAATGCTCGGTAAATGAAACAAGTGCTAAGGGAAAAATATTTCAATATTTAATTATAACCGAAATACTTTGAAAGTATTCATTCATGTTTCGCATGTATATTCCCTATTTATAGGTGCAACAACTTTATCCTTGTTATTTTCATAGTTTTTGCAGCTGATAAAATTAGTGCTGTATTTTGCCACTCATTCCTGGATTTTCATACAATGCATGATGAAACTTTTTTCAGTTTCTGGAGACATAAATTCAGCCAAATTATTCATCACAACTTCATCAGAAACACAACAATATTTGCATCTAATCCTTGCAGTTGCATAAATATATTCAAACTTTATTTAATTACAATGTGAAAGAACATATAAAATTACCAGGTACAGTGTAAAAACAGAACAAATAAACACATTAACTAAACCCACGCATAAACCTAAACAGTACGCATGCCATTTTCTCGTCTACTTCGATATGCTCTTATTTCGCTTTCACTGTCAAAAATCAAATCTGTTGATTCGATTTCAATCTATTCTCTAATCAAAGTCATTATTTAATATGCAATGCGTTAAAAATTTCACATTTATTTTTGTAATTTAGCACAGAATTATGGGACATCACAATTTTAAACAAAAATTGAAAATTTTTCGACTTTGTGCATCACGAAAAACATTTGTCTCTAGAAATAACTAAAATTGCAGCTGTCAAATTACAGCTCAATTTCTTGATGACTGATAACGGAATGATTGGTTGCAAAGAATTGCCCCACAGAAAAGAAAAATTTCAAGTTAATTTCCCACACATTCCCGACCCAAAAAAAATCACGTACATTCCCGTACATCCTGTAATTTCCAGATCGCTGGACACCCTGGTCTGTACTTCGACACACACTTTGCTAATGCTGGTACTGTTGCCAACCGCTTTCTATGCTTGTTGGTTTGACGTTTCTGCAGCGTCTTATGTTGAATTTCTTAACACTTTGCCTGCACCCACCGTAATGTCAAGATTAGTGTTCTTCATGTTCCTGCCTTTTGGCAGAGCTTGGCACTTGAGTTGCCATTATTTCCTTTATTTTCCAAAACATAGCAAACATTTATATATTAACATAATCAAACTGTTGTGCCAAAATTTTTAAAATCATTAATTGTGGTTGTTTCATCTGTGACTTTGTCAGAATAATTCTCTTTACCCTCATCTGTGAAGGTCTACGTGCTGGCCGGTTCACGTGCTGACCCATTCTCGATCCAAGTATACTTAAATTCTCAACCACACCCGTAGTCTCAACTTCGGATATCCAATCATTCTGGCCTACACAGAGGCCTTTTGTTCGCCTTTTGCCTCTTTCATTTGGCGCTTCAACTGGGAACTATGAAGTCATCCCAGTGTTCTGTATTCTTCTACTGTGGGACTTTGAACAGATAAGTACTAACTGAATTTTTATTTTTCATCTACAAATTCACAACTGTCACACTTATGTTTTTAATGCAATGTTTTGTAAGGTATAAATTATTAATTTGAATTTTAATAACAATACAACATTTTATAAGGACTAATGGATTCATCCAATTTACTTTTTTTAAATAATATATTATGTCATTGATACAGACGTACAGTATTTATTTTGCTTACAAAATGGTCATTTACTGTTTTGATATTTTTTTATGAATAGTAAAATAATTGTATACTCTGTTTAGGCCTATTATTTACATTTAACTTTGCCTGCAGGAGTTGGACATTAAATTTGAGTACCATTTCAGTACTATTGAACAGTTCATTAATGTCAATTATATTACAGTGAATCCTCAATAACTCTGACAGAATTTCAAAAAACTTAATTAATTTTAATTAAATTATTTTTTGATCAAAATTCATAAGAAAATTGTGTCTGCCTCATTTAATTCATCACGTTTTATTTAAAAACAGTATTAAGATTTAAACGCAGTTGCTCATCGATACTTAGCCTTTAATAACCTCACCGTAAAATATGTGGCAAGTTCTGCGTGGTTAAATGTTGCTAGCGAGGCGCGCGAGTAAAGATGCAACTCAGCAGGCCGACCTCCCTTCTTTATCTTTTCTCCCTCTTCACTGCGCGAGCCAGACACTTACGTGCATCATAAATAAACATTTCAGTATGATGCTGGTGAATTGGACGGTAACTACAGGTCACAATGGCACGTAAAGGGAAATTTATTTTGTTCTGGTATGTGCAATAAATTCAAGATTGCAAAACAATTTGTTCCGGACATTAATAAAAAAAATATTAGACATTGGTTTGCACTGCAATGTAGGCAAGGTGGTGAGAGGGTTTTACGGCCCTTTAACGACGTCTTACAAGCCGATGAGGGTGAAGTGAGGTGAAAGAACAACACAACATCCATGCCCGAGCAAGGATTCGAACCCAGGGCCTCTTGCACCGTAAACTGGCGCCTAACCCACTACGCTAGAGACTAGCGCGATACCGAAAAAAAAAACCAAGGGCTTAGTAAATTATAAAAAAAGGGGGACAGAAAGTGGCATTTGCCCCGGGCCGCACATTCTAGAGGGCCTCGCTTTTGAACAAGTTAAATGAATACAATGAATGGGCTTTTAATGGGTTCCCATTAACGCTGATAGTATCTGTGAAAAATATTGTAAGTTTAAAGTGTGAGTAAAGAAGTCACTGATCTATGACAACACAGCCAAGGTAAGATAATATGGAGGGAGGCCTACAAGCGCACATTATCACTTCAACCACGGCAGTGACTTCAACTAAACAAAAAAAAAAAAAAAAAGGAGGAAAGGTAGACTGAGATTTACGTTTCTCCTGGCCTCGTATTCTAACAAAGAAGCCCTGATCGTTATTTCCCGATCGATATGTCAATTCAGAGAAACTTAGAATAACCCATAAGAAACATTTGGAATGGTTGAATGATACATATGTGGAGGAGACGGTAAACAAATAGTACATCAGTACACGAGAGATTGTGGTGTGATGTGCAGAACTGCAGCCGCAGCTGTCAGACTGACTAATCTTATTTCTGTTACATACAGTAATTTAGACACTTGTCCGATACGTAACAATTCGTTGCCTTAAATGCATTGTTTTAATATTTTATTTGCTATACTTTTGGTTGTTTTTACTCCCATTTAACTCAGTTGAACATGATAAGTTTTATTGCTTTTTAGTGTGACAACTTTTGTAAGACTAAAGCTGTAAATTACATGTTTTATGATTCAGTTTACATGCATAAAATTAAATTTAAAAAATCTGAAGTTTTAAAATGAGTTCACATATTTCTGTACAGTGATCCAAAAGGATTGTTAATTACAGTACAGTATCTGCTCTCGTATAAGAGGAAAATTATATTTGTGTCATCAGAACTCTGTAGGAGGTGAGCGTAATTATCAGGCTAGCAGCTGGCTGCAGGCACTGTGACATGCTGATGTCAAGCAATTTTTCACGTAAACATCTCGTGAGTTGCGTGTGGTCACATGCAGTGTTTACATTGCTGTTGAGACTGTACCGGTTGACCTTGACAACTTCCACTCGTGCTCTACCACCCTAGCTTATCACCAACAATTATCTACGCACGAGCATAAACTGTCACCAGCTAGACGAGGGAAGGGGGTGAGAACTTTTATGTGGTAGAAGGATGCCGTGGTGCAAGTTTCTAGCACAGATAAAAAAAAGATCAGCCAGAAGTAGCATAAAAAATAATCTGCCAGCCCAGGTTGTTTGACATTCTTTTATAGTTCTCCACATTACAGTAATAATTTCCCCACTACCCCCTCCTGTAAATTGATACGTACAAAGCAGTATATATTGCCGCCTCTTTTGCTGGTAGAAATGATAGCGTACTGATTTCCTCAAGTTTCTTGTGATTAATGACTTATTACCCCTCCTCCCCGGACACCCCTCGATAACACGGACAAATCGTAACTCGGACAGCTTCTTCCCCGTTTTAGTCCGAGTTATCGAGGGTTCACTGTAATTTGAATTTAATTTGAAAACAACAAAAGAAAACATTTCATATTATTATAAAAATTAAATAAATATTCTGAGCAACCACAAATTTCAGAGTTATCATCCAATATTTGTTCCTCTGGTGTTAATCATTTATTATGACAACTGAACCTACAAATTTGTTTAAATATTTAATTTTCTTTGCCATGTGTATGGAAGTCCAACCCTGATTTAATCTTGCACTGCTTCCACCTTGTTACTGTTTGTTTACAACAGCTCTCGGGTTTATTACGTGTTTGTGTGCCACCTTCTGTCTAACTTACGCATTGACGCACTACTGTGAGCGAGACATACTCAAGTTTAAAGCTGAGAAGGTGGAGCACCAAAAAAACACCTTGAAAGAATTCAATATTTTGTCAAAATAAAGGAACACATAGAGGACAAGCAGCTGATCACTGAGGAAAAATATGTCGAGGGTAACTGCAAGACGTGGTATATATTGTGTGTGGACAATTTCACATGTTATCAAGAGTTTGAGGTGGAATTGAATTTCTCGGAGAGTATTGGGATACGAGGATACAAGGGAGTGACCATGCTGACTTGTATCAAGGATCATGTCACATTTGAGAACTAGAAAGACACCTCAGTAGGGTGTCTGAGCTGTCAAAATTCTACAATCACCTACTTGATGAGCTGAATATACTAATGTTGGTGTTTTCGCAGATGCCCCTCACAGTCCATAGAGTGCTGATTGGTTAAGAGATAAACACTGTTGAGCAAATAACAAATGGACCAAATTGGAGAGGAGGAAAGTGAAAGCAGTAGATAGATTTGACAGAAACGGACACTACGTGACAGGCAATAGCAGCATAATGACTGTTTTGAGTGCCTACGTCGTGTGCAATAGTATGTAGAAAGGGGATGCTATCAGTGGAACAACAAATGTGCTCAGCAGGTTTAGTCAAGAGGGTTATAAGTTAATGTTCCCTCCCAGTCAGGTGACCAAGTGCAAAATAGGTATGTAAACATGGGCAGAGCAGCTGATGATAAGAGTCAATGCGAATGTAGGCCAGCCGCGAGGACCACGGCCGGCAGGTGTAAACAAGGGTATCACTCAGGGAAACTGAAAGAGTCATGTACCTTAGACAGCCAGGCGTGGGCATGGCATGTCGTCAGAGTAGCGTAGAGAGTATTCACATTATTATTTTTTAATGTACCCATTTATTTAAGGGCAGTTTAGTGCATTTGGTATTTTGTTAGCCAAGGTAAGTGTTATTGTTGACCGTTTTCCCGAGGCATGACCATATATTAGTTAGTATGTAGAAAAATCAGATTTTGTACTCGTTCGTGTTTTTTTAAGGTAATTTGTATTATTGATGTTTCCTTTTCGTGTCAGGGACAAGTTGGTTATTTGTTTGTTCATGCAAGATGCATTGGGAAAAAATTTGTGAGTGCAAAATACTAGTTGCTAAGTCAATTAAAATTACTGATTATTCATTGGTTGTTTCACAATTGACCCTGTTGAGTAATGCACAAAGGGATGAAAAGGTAAAAAAGACATAGTTGACAGGTTTCCAAGTGTTAACATGAAGTTGGAGTGTTTTATGATTTTTATCAATTATGTATAGTTCCCAAGTTTAAAAAAATTGTCTTAGGGTGAAATTCATAGTCAGCAAATAAGAAATACATGAAACAAGCAGTATGCTGCTAAAGCAAGATTTTAATTCATACCTACTGTTAGAAATAAGTACAGCTTATTGTGATGGCTCAAGCAATACTTCATAAAGTATACTTCAAATAAGTACTGCTTAGTATGTATTCAAAGTCACAAAATAAGTTCTACTTATTTCACAAATGTAATTTATAATAAAATAAGCATTGCTTATCCACACATATAAGAATTACTTCATCAAGTCTGCTCCCTCTGCAACTTAAATACAGGTTTTCTGGGTACAGAATATGTTATGTAGGGGATTCCTCCCTTCACATTAATATTACATTTTATATATTTAACAAAAAGAGGTATTTAAACAAATTAAAGGGCATAAAATAAATGTGGAACAAAATGGAAAAATAAAAATTCAACAAACACAGTTACAAAAACATAACCTCATTTCTTAACCTTATTCCAAACACATATTTCGTGCTTTCGTTCCTTAACCCTTTTAATGCCAACTTTCTTTGATGTACATATGTTAGAAATGGTGTCATATCATTCAGAAATGTGCAATTAATTATTAAAAAATCAAATACCTAGATACTAATGAAAGTGATCGAGTTGGAAAAAAATTCTACTTGCAATTAAGGGTTACTCCATTGCAATTGTAAACATTTTATTTTCTGGAAAAATTTACTTTTAAAAAACCCTGTAAATTATGTTGAAAAAAATACAGGGCCGATATATCGGCCTCTCACATTTTTTCACAGTGAATGATTGCCGATGTTTTGGCTCCTGACTTTAAGAGGGTTAAAGAATTTTGTATGAAAATCACATCCCTAGGAATGATGTTTTATCTGTAAATTACATTTTAATATGAACTCTACATTTCGTTACGTTAACCAATATTTTATAATGAAAAAGTTGCAACTGAGAACATTTAAAATCCACCTATAATAGGCCTAGGCTTAACCAGGTCCAAAGAAAATAACACCCAGTAATTTTCTAAACAACAGCCGTTGCTGTGAGGACCTACTTATAAAAACAATAATAAAAATTATTTATCGAAGTGAACAAAATTAAGCGTCACCTATAACCTAAATAACACTTAGTCAAGTTACCAAGCATGGCAGGCTTGAAGCTGACAGAAAGATAATTATGTGATCACAACGTGACAAGTCTCTACCAAGTATACCAACAAATACTTTATAGCAGGTTAGTGAGCAATTGAACATTCTCGAGCAAGGAAATGAAACACATCTCTAGTTTAAAAAAGAAGTGTGTATTACCAATTCAACTTCACACAACATAAATTCTGCATTACAATACCTATACAAATTCATAATACATGGAAATACAAGATAAATTCCGGCGATTGCACATCTCTGTATCAGTTCATCAGAGTGCTTACAAATATTCAACTCTTTTAAATATGTGCACAACAACTCAAATCACAGTCTTTCCCTTTCGACCCTTAAATGACACTCTCTCAACATGCTTTCGTGGTGCAATTACATCCCTCGTCGAACACTCTTACAATCATTAGGAATGATACAGTGATCCCATCACTAATATCACCCAATTAGTTCCACCTTCACGCCTCGGAGTGTCCAAATGACGTTCATGCAAGTTATCCTAAGCGCCCTTGCGTCCTTACCAGGCAAACGAATATCCTGAATTGTGAGTAGGCGAAGACCAGGAAAATACCGTCTGCGGAGACAGGGCTTACTCCACGAGAATCCAATGGGCCCGGACACACGGCCACCCACTTACCAAGCAGTGAGGGTAATATATCCACTCAATACTCAGCTAGGCCAGTCAATCAACAGCGCCTATGTAAGTATATGTCGCCGAACAGTCTGACAAACGATTGACGAGGACGTCCACTCGCGACAACACTTATACACTCCACCCGGAACTACGGATCGTACCAGTTCGAAGTTCAAACAGAGAGTGCCGTCTCTCCGGCACGCGCCGCCACACCACAGCCCACTCCCCCGCCCCACCTCCTATCTACAGCTCCCCAGCCGCCAGCCGTCGGAACCACACCCCCCAGGCCCTCCTCTCCATGGCCAGTGGAGTGGCAGTTCTGGTGGGCAAGAGAAGGCTATAGCACCGTCAACCGGGGCGAAACCTTTCAGAAAAACGGCCAAAGCCGCCCACTAACCTAAATGCAATAGAAGAGAAACAAAGCCCAGATACAGAGAATAGACTCTGCCCAAGCACAAGGGCAGAAATCAAAAAAATATACAACCCCAAGCTCCATAAAAAACAAGGGAAACCGCTCAACCCCCCACCCTATCAACACCTACGAATGGATATCGCAATTAAGTTACGTTCATCCATCCATTCATACAACATAACAACCCTATAAAATTACAATCAATAAAACATACCCAACACAAGATAAAAAGAACTCATAATATTGTCGGCACGTTTTTGAGATACCCCTCAAAAGCCTTGAGGGGTTGTCTCACAACCGTACCACCGACCGGGGATCGTTCTTAAACAACTAACAAAAGTCTAGAAGAAGAAAATAGATGGAAAACCGGAGGTGAGGAAAAGTCACTAGGTGAGGTAATCTAGTAACCTAGGTGTAGGCCTCAGAAAATACTAGTGCCCTGTTCTCACCTTGGTCAAGAACTACACTTCCATCTACTTCAACTTTAGAACATAAAAGCGGGTGCATCAAGAAACCAGAAAAAGTAGGTAATCTAACCTAAACAAAAATATATATATCACGAATAAATACTGGGTGTTTGGTAACTCAAGGTAAGAGCAAATGTACAAGGCATGCAAGAGGCCTTTATAAATGCATGTACCTATTTGTCTCAATAAATTACTGATAAATAAATAAACTACTTGATTCGTGACCATAACTTATTTATTTTCTAGAACCTTTTCGAGTTAAACATTTCATCCTCAAGAAACAAGTACAACCTTTCATATTCTGCTCCTTTGTTTTTCTACTTCACATTATTCAACGATACTACTAAACCAGTACATCTGACAGCTATGTATAGCTGTATTGGTCGGGTTCCATATGGAAATACACCTAACTATAACCTAATTACATAAGCGGCTTTAAGAAACAACCTCGGGACCACCAAGACTTATCAGTTATGTTACGTCGGAAAAGTTAACAAAAATTATATATAAGCTAAACGTTACAATTCTTTAAACATTAACTGTGGTATTCAACGACATAAAAACGGTAATGTCCGCGGTACCTAACCTAACATTGAAGCAGAAGTTACAAGGGGTTCTTCCACACTACTGAGAAAATAAAACTAAGACGTTACATGTTAGAAAAGAACTAAGTATTACTCTAGGAGTTTATCTTTACTTTAGATGGCTAAGTCATGCTTACCTTGTAGCTTCCGAGCCTAACTCATCATTCCAGGACGTCGACTAACATACTGCTCTCCCGCGCTAATCTCCCCGACTATTTAAACCCACGCCATCAGGCGAGTGGTCTACATTCCCCGATACAAAAACGTTTTGAAAACTTTTAAAATCTTTTCTAAAGCACGGCAAACACTTTCTGAAAAGTTTACTTTACAGTGTTGTTACTGGCGTCATTTCTTGCGCCACCTGTGCCGCGCCATCATGGCCACACTGCCCCACTTCCGATCGTCAGCTATCGTCCGACATTCCTTGTT
>PNEQ01071164.1:0-51651 GCA_003012365.1 Medauroidea extradentata
TGCCTGAAGAAACCATATTTCCACATTCTTCCGCCAAAAAGTTGGTAACTTCACATTTATTGGTGATACTTCTACACCTGACGTTGCTTCGTCGGTGTTAGACATTTCAAATATTTAACTTATTCACAAAATATAAATGTTGTTACTTACAGTTTTCAATGTGAATATTTCTTCAAGTTTTGTACTGTGTACTTCAATCGCGTCGGGGTCACCAATTTGTGGTTTACACAAATAAAATGTACATTATTCGAGTATTAAATATATTTGCAAATTATATTCATGTTTACATTAGATTGACCAAACATAAAAAATAATTCTTCTGTCTCTTGCAAATTAAACAAATCCTCCATGGATAACTATAATAATATGATGTGTTCATTTATAGTACTCTAGTGACTCCACAAGTATTATGTAATGTATATGCTGAAAAGTAATTTTCGAACAACTGATTTTGGTTAAGCTAAGTAAGTATTAAGTAATCACTTTTATTGTTACTATACACAGCAAAAGAACAGAGAAGAGCAATTTAAAATAGTGTGGTGTTGAAAATCGGAAAAGGGCGCTGGTTGGTAAGGAAGGAACCAAAAGAGAGGCTGCAGGGACACTGAGACTGAAGGGCTTAGGGTGCCTAGGTGCATAAATCTCGCCCTGCGTATACCTACGCTACTTCGTTATATGTTCGTTAACCTTGACTGGCACAGACTCTAAAAATAACAACAATAGTATATTACTGTCCTAATAAATTGATTATTTTCTAAGTAGCCGAAAAATAACATAGTTATTTTTTACTTTTTAGTGCATTTTTTCAGAGTAGAATTTTTTTAAGTCTGTGTTATTTTCCGTAAAAAATTATTTTAAACTCCACATCTACGAACTTTGGTAGGTGGACTCAAACATATGTTTTTGCAGTAGGCTATACCAAACATCCTTTAACCAGACTAAATGTAGCGGTACTTTCCTCTTCAGAAGACCGGCTCTGCTGTAATTTTCTATATACTCTGTTCCATATAGGCCTAAGTTTGGATGAATTTGACAGTAACTTATGGGCAATAATTTTCTATATTTTGTGATTTGTTGCACAATGCAATATATTTTTAGCTTTAAAATTAACCTGAAATGTCCATTTCAGCATTTTACTCCAGAGTTGGTCTTTTGGAATGACACAAATAACAAAGTCTTACAAATTATTGCCCATAAGTTGCTGTCAGATTTATCCAAACTTATATGAAATGGAGTTTACCTATGTCCTGGTATTTGTCTCTGATTCTGGCATGGAATCTTTGTTTGAAAACCTGGCTAGACAAACCACTCAAAAAATTAGTATTTCCATGAAAAAATTATTTACATATTGTTTCTCTTTGTAATTGTATCATTACATAATGCACATTTTTCATAACTGCTACCGAATTTTCACAGAGCATTCACAGAATAAATAATGCTAACAGAAGTGACGAAGGAAACTTTTTCATTACTGTAATTGTACTATCTCTCAGGGCATACAGGAATACAAACAATAGCACATAGATATGAGTGACTGGTATACATAACAGCTTGTAGTGCGTGAGACACAAAAGTTGTTCCTATATTAATTAAATATTTAGAAATAGTAAGCGTGACAGTTCGGGGTACTACGTCAGATAATTATCAACTCTATCAGAAGCGACATAATGAAGTTTTTTGAAAGTGGTGGTTGTACCAACTCTTGAGCCGTACAGGCGAATAAACAAAGCCATGTGGAATTTGAGACATTGGTTTAAACAACCGCTTATATTTCAAGAAATTCTATAATTTGTTTGTGTCTCAATTACATATTAATAAGTGTTAATGTGATATCACTTACGTTTCAATTTTCTCGCAGGTTATTAAATAGGAAGTACTAAACTTCATAGGAACCAAACATAACACCGACACCATGGCACTCCAAAGAGAAAACGAATACCATAAAAATTATGTCTTGTCACATTTGTTTGTACTTATTTATTCTATGGCGCAGCGTGGTTTGAACACTTCTCTACTGTGAGAGGTTATGGGTGCGAATCTTGTGTAATGCACTGGTGTCAATTTAAGTTAAGTCATGTTATTTTATAGTTCCTTGATACACTTTCAGGCATGAAAAGTTGGTATCCTACTGACTTCTGTATGTATATTATTATTGAATAATATAAAAAATGCTGCTTCGTGTATTGAAATCAGGCAAAACTGTGGGTACCTTATGAATTCAAGTGATTAGAGCTTGAATAAACTAGCTAACATATCAATAACTCAAAGTCAACAGTTGGGCCTGGACATAGGCTATACAGTTTTAAGGAGACAACTATGAAACTTAGGCAATAACTATGGAAAGAATCTTAGAAATCCTACTCCCCACATTTTTGAAAAGGTATAAATGTGTTTTTAATAATTATTGTATATATTTTATACCTGTTGAGATACTGATTTTTTTTCTGTTAGAATTATATGAATATAATTTCCAAGTCACTTAAATTAATGTCAGGGGATTTTGGTGTCTCCTGAGATTCTAACAGAGCATTTTCTTCGTTTTTCTTACACAATAATAAATTTAAAAAAAAAATGAGTTTGTAAAAAGAAAGTTTAGAGACAACAGTTTTCTAACAAAGTGTTTTTTGCAATAACAATAAATATATGGCTAAGACCAAATTTTTTAATTTACTCGGGTTGACATGAGAAACTACTGTTTCTCATACTGTCAGTTTAACGAGAGTAGTCTTGCGTGTTGGATGAAAATGATAAAAATATAAATTGTTAATAATAAAAACAATTTGCAATTCGTAACTTTGTTTGAATTTTGTACACAGAAGAAAAAAAATGGCTTTGTGGTGACTACAAAATCTTTTGTCATTATGGAACTCACAAAAAAATTTTTAGTGGTTACAAAATATTTTTGTGGTTACTGAAAAACTTCACAGGAGACAGCAAAAATTGTTTGTGGTCAACACAAAAAATTTGGTAAAATTCATAATGTCAAAATATTTTTGGGTGACCAAAATGTTTGTAAGTGTAATGCAATTCACTGTATGTGCAAGACGGAGGTTTTTAGGAACTACAGTTTTTTAAGTTAGGCCTACTTTACATTCGTGATGATTATAAACAATATTTTTATGGTTTTTTTCTTGCCCGATATCATGTTCTCAACAATTATTGAACTTACACTATATTGGTTGATAAGTTGTTTCTTCACATTATATTACTACGAAGGCATTTATTGTGGTTATGGTTGAATATTTACTGTGCCAACTTAATGTGATAGCTTGTATTATTATATGACATATGTTTACTAATGATTTGATATTCTTGACATTGCTATCCATAGGGACTAGAAAATTTCTTGAATTCAGTGACCCGCATACTCGAGCCCCGTCTATATGTTCATTGTCTGTTGTTCCACTGGATAGCAGATAGTTGATAAATATTTGAGGCTTGAGTATGTATAAGACAGTGGATTCTAGCCTGCAGGTTACTGAATTTCCCTGTCCCTAGCTGTCTATTTTATGATTTGTTTACTTACAACACAATTATTCACTGAGAGAAACACATAAAGATTACAAAAAAATAATGTGTGAAGCCAGGAACAAAATAAATACAAAAACTGTTAAGATAACAGTGTATGGATTTCGCCTACTATGCGCTTCAAATGCGTTACAGCATGTTCACAAATTCGGTTATTTTAACGAATCTGTTCACTGAGAATGCCGTACTTCAAAATGTACTAACCGGATGTAAGTGAAACTTAGATTAAAATGTGCACCGAATTTTACTACATACTTTCCACCAATAAAACTATTCAGTCCCAGCTTAAGAGAAGTCTTCGACTGGCACATGGACGTGGTTGCAGTGTGTCTGCGTGTGTGTGTGTCTATATTTATAGCGAAATTGCTTAACCTATTATTCATGTTATGTTTATCTATGAAAATAGAACACACTTCTAAATACGCTTCCATAATATTAAAAAATTCAGTACACTTGTTAGAAGCATGATTTTCGAGCCTCTCAACAGTGCTAAAATGGTTTTTTACACTGCTATAACTCCAAAAAATACCATCTGAATTCGTGAAATGCAAAACGAGAAGCATGCGTTTGTCTTTACTTCATATTATCCATAAACAAAATGTTATGGTCAATACTAAAAGTCCTTAAGGAAAAGAAACACTACAAGGGAAACCTTATATGACTGTTTGACGCGCTGAGAACAGAGGTGATCGCTTCCCGTCGAGCGTGGTACTCTGGCTCTTATCGCGTTGCTATTCCCACCCGTCAAACGTGGGTATTTGAAACCGGTGAAGACTCATCTTAAAGTCTAATAGTAAAAAGATATTGACGGAAATCTTTCACGCTAGTTCATAGCTTGGCTCGTGTGCGCTTCAAGGTCACCCTTATAGCTCCGTCACTTCTGAGTCTGTAACGTGCAGGTAGGCGGTGCCCTTAAAAATTAAGTGAGCAGTAGTTCAAAGAGAAGCGTGTGTATACCGAGCACCTTTGTCAGTTGGCTCCTCTGCTCCTGGGCAAGCACTCTGCAACTCTAGTCTGCTGTCTTTCGTTACCTTGCCAAGCTTTGTACATGTGATGTGTAGTAGACATGCAGGCCTACATGCTTACGGACTATGTTTAAAAAATGATTAACTTTCGAACCATTTCGGAATGTATCTTTATAGTTTGAGAACATATTTGTTCTAGTACCGACATACATGTCAAGTATTTAAATACTGCAAAAAAGGTATACCTACTCACATCTGACAGGCATCTCGTACATTAAGAGAAACAAATGATACTGTCATTTAGAGTGAGTGACCATTAAATAAGTGTCCACACACATGTGTCAACCAAACTCTTTGCTCATTTAACAACATTCATCCCAAAGGACATGTCTGTCTATAGCCTATTTGGTTTTTCTCCTTAGCTGTAGCGTGGCCCAGGCCGCAGATTAATTTTACAAGTTTCAATTTTATTTGTCATTTATAATGTACGCCTCATGGTCATGCTAACAATGGTGTCTGAGAGTTCGTTAAGAACAGTTTGTTAAAAACATTATTTGTTAAATGCCAGCATCTCAGTGGAAATTAAATCAGTTTGAGTAACTGTGAACTAATTCTTCTTAAAATAGTGACATTTGATTTGGTAATTAGAAATTGCTCATTGAACAGTAAGAATAAAAGTTTGCTTATTTATGTTTATATTTATTTAAAATTTAAATGATTCTGTTTATATCTAGTAAATTTTCAATATGTACTTTTTGCTTAAATTGTTTGCATTTGAATTTAATGAAATTATGAGTTTATTGTTAAAGCTTGGAGTGTGAAAAGAACAGATATCTATCTAAATTTAGTGTTTCCAAGAAAAGTTACTATATTTCAGTGCAAAACCGGCCTATAAACATGAACATTAAGAATTTGCCACCATATTTGGTTGCAACCAATAAGATCACAGACTATTGCTGATTGGCCATGTCAAATTTAAATTTAATGTTTCTTTCACCTAGCAACAAGGTAATATATTTCTATATAATTGATTTGGAAACTAAAATGTTAATGTTTGTAATTATGTGGAGAAATCACGAGTTCAAAATGTTTTTTTAGTTATGTAAAAACTTAATATTTTTTAATTGTTTCCTGTAATGGCCGCAGGGCGGCAACATTGACGGGCAACGTTGGTAGCTTGCGCGTGAAGGGCTGGGAGTCGTTGGCGAGATGTAGCCCGAGACGATTGTGTGTAGTTGGGCGCTGAGGGAGGTCTGGTTCAAGATGGCGACAGAGACGGTGGTTGGCAAGATGTAGGTCGAGACGGCGGTGTTTTGTGTTGCGGCCGTGGGGATTTTAGGTCGTTGAGATGGTGTTTTGCGCGAAAGGGTGCCTCTCTAGTAGGAGTTTAAGCAATGTATAAATATGGAACGTAATTTCATGTAATAAACCCCAAAAATTTGTGAAAGTTCTGCCGATTTTTTCCTTGTCTCGTGCTACGTTGTGAGAACCCACGCCTTGATTTTTTGGTGTCGCTGAGCTAGTCGTGGACTTGTAGCAGTATGATTTTCCGCGCCACATTTTTGTCTGCCCAAAATGTGACCTGTTACATTTTGTACGCACATCGCTGGACAGCAGCAGGAGAGCAGTAGCAGTGACCCGTCACATTTTGTCGCCCAGCGAGGAGGCATGATTTGACCCGTCACATTTTGGTCGCCCATCGTGGGACAAGAAGTAGATGATTTGCCGCATCACAACACTGATTGGTAAACTGGACAAACTGACATCCCAATGCAATTCACATCACCCGTGTCCTTAAACAATTGGTTTCCAAGGCAAAAACTTCCCAAAATTACACTTAATTAGATAATTCAACTTTATTATATATTAAACTTAATTAATTAACTACCAACATTTGATGAACTGTCAACTTAACAATCATCAGGGTTAGTTTGACAAAGGTTGGTGAATCCAGCTACTAATTCGCCATTGGTAGCTTGTCATATGTTGAAGTTTAATTCATAGCGTAAACAAAGTGTGTGTTGTTCTCTTCACTTATGTTTAGGTAGCCTCTCGTTACAAGGCGATTACGTACCTATACTCGATCTACTTGATAGAGTAAGCTTAGTTCTAAAATAGGACAAGAATTGGTTTTTAATAAAGGTCTACCAGCCCACAAGTCTCACCTTGATCTCTTAGTCATTTCCATCCAGGATCTCACTGCTCGGGAACAGGGTAAAAGTGGCTCTTGGCTATGCCCATGAAGTAAACATTCCAGTTGATATTACAACGAAACATAAAATATTTCACAGCGCACATAACCAGAGCCATACGAGAATAACTTAACTGAAAGAGATGCTAAAAAAAATATTGAATGTTGTTTTTAAAATCTAAGCAGGATAGCTATGCTTATGTCACAACATTTTATCGGCGCATAGCAAGGACCTGGTCCTTACTCTTACCTTTTTATCTGAACTGTGTATATGTCCAGTTGACAATCACAGTGGTCCTTATTTTGTATCTTGTCGACTGACCTGTGTACATTTCTCCGTTAGAAATTTGGGTGGTCCTCACTTTGTCTATTCCAAGTTACTGTGTGAAAAAGTTTGTTATTTTTCCTAGGACCTTGTATCGGTCGGTTAAAATCATGGTCCTCGCGAGATACAATAAATCCAACCTTGCACACAAATCTTACAAATAATTTGATTTCTAAAATTTCATTTTGTATATATGATCAGAAAAATTGCCCCATATCACTGATATACATTTGTCAAACATTGGCGATTAAATTTTAGAGGTCCTTATAATGTCTTAACTCAGCGGTCCTCAGGAGATACGCTAGTCCCCTATTGGTGTGTGTGTGCGTGTGTGTGTCACCAATCAACAATGCATCTTCTAGGAGAATACGACCAGCAGAATGGCTCATAAAAAAAATGACTTTTTGTTACCGTGTTCTGCTACAACTTGTGAGAGGAGAGAACAGATAGCAGTGAAGGTCGCAGTGTCTGCGGCCTCCAGTGCTACATTGCCACATTGTGTGCAATGTGCTGATGATATACAAACTGTCTGTCGCCATGCATCTCTCAACCCAAAGACCAGCTGATACAGCGACCGTAAAACTGTATTTGCCGGCGTATAAGACTACCGTTTTTACATATTTTTTGACCTTCAAAAATTGGTACTCGTCATATGAAGGTGTGAAAATTTTTGGTAACCTAAAAATCGTTGTTTAAAAGCTAAGCTGTGGAGTTGTATGATGTTATAAGGATTGCGTTTGTCCACAATCAAAGCAAGTGCCCCATTTTTTTCTATAAAATTTACGGTACTGAATTTTGATGAGTTTTGAAACTTTTGCCTCGCAGCGAAGTGTGCGTTGCTTGGCTATCAATACAACTGGAGCATGTGACTAGATCCTTTGTCTCACCAGGACATTACTCTCGGGCGGAGAAAGCAAGGATCTAGGTACCGCGTGCCTACATCCTTTGTGTCACCAGCACATGGCCATGCTCTCGGGCGGAGAAAACTAGGATCTAGGTACCGTACCACACGTTCATGTGTCTAGTGCTTGGCTAGCAGACGACAACCAAGGTAAGTAGTGGGGCGACAACAGCACTTGACTTACAAGCAGCTGTGGCAACCCGGCGTTGCCATGTAGTGTGCGGTGGGACCTCAGGCCGGCGTTGCCAAGTAGCGCACAGCTGCCGGAAACTGATGATGTTGCCGGCCACATGTTACCGCTGCCGTGTATTTCCTCGGCTCAAGGGTGCCCGGAGGGCAGTAGTAACCAATGTGATTTGTTTATGCATCCCCTATGATGTTTTTATACTGATATTAAATACATTAAATTATTTCAACTAAATATTTGTGTTTCTGGCAAAGGAAAAAAAAATTTTCTGCCGGGAATTGCAAAAGTTATAATTTACATTTTCTCAAGATTTTGAACCTTAAAAGACTTGTCTTGTGTGCGGGATCTTCCTTTATGCCGGCAAATACGGTACTACTCTACCGTTTTGGAGATGTCTCCCAATTGATTAAAAATATTTGACAAACAAGTTGTCTAATTTTCCTTCCAAAAGCTATTGAAAACTCACTTAGCACTTGTTAAAACGACTCGGCGCCCAATATTTACAAATATTTTGGGGGAGCGGGCTGGTTATACCTACAGTTTTGAAGTGTAATATAATTTTTGAAGACATCTTACAGAGTAAAATAATATTTAATCAACACTGCGTCCGTTTTTCCCTTCATAAAACTAACTTGGCACTTGCGAAAATGACCTATGACCCATGTTTACAAATTTTTATTCGAGAAATGGGTTGGTCGTGGTTACCATTTTCGGCTTGTTACATTATTTAATAAATCTGACATTCCTTTTAAAAGCTACTGGAAACAACACTTTACACTTTTAAAAATGATTCTGCGTGAAATGTATACATTTTTTTGGGATGTAGGATGGTCATGCTTGCCATTTTAGGTTCTAAATTCTTTAAGATGTCTGTAAAACTCCCCCTCCTCTTAGAGATCCAAAACCAAGCACATCTACAGGATGTCCGCGATTAACGTTTAAAACTCTCCGTAGTGTCGTAGAGGACCTTCAGACAGTAATATGAAATAGGACACTTGGGGGTACTTGGACAGGAAATGCCTTAAAATTGTTAACGAAGATGTAATGACGTCTTACCTGCGTTGCGTCGTCATTTAGCAGCTCCAAATGTGGTGCAGGTAAATCTCAATGGTTCGCCTCATCTGCATGCTGTCAGCATGGCTCAGTGCATATTTTTTAGTCTCCTGCCGAGGTTTGAGTCTCTTGGTCCCTAGCTGTAGTGTATAGAATGGAAGAAATTGTCAGTTTCAGAATTTTTTTTCTTTATGGTGAAAAACGTGAAAACAAAACCATACATTGACTGTTTGGAATTGTAGGAATAAAATAGACACAAAAATTTGATAGTTGTTTACATTGCCCTCTATAAGGAAAAAAAAGTACCCCAAGCGGAGCATGCTCTCTTGCTATGGAAACAGTATCATAGCATCTCTCCCATTTTTCTCTTATCTCTGCTGAGGAAACTGGTGTAGACGGTGGAAAGGAGAGAGAGGTTGGGTATTGTTGCTTGCTGTGTGGTGTACAGTGTTCACCGTGAGAAATGCAAAGTGATATGCATATATATTTTTTCGGCCCTTAATATTTTCAACTTATTGTGTAAAAATTTTTACGGTTCCTTGAAGTCAAGTTGTTGCACACAGGTGGTCTTTAAAAAAAAGGGAGCGATATAAAGACATTTTACTAGGGTTGTGCGATATTGCGATATATCGCATGCGATATAATATATTTTTCAAAAATTGTGCGCGATGTTTTTGTTGCTATGTATCGCAACTACGATATTTTGCAGTTTTTATCGCAGGGCGATATTTTGCGATTTTTAACTTATCAGGATATTCTGCAAATTTTATCGCAGCACATTATTTTGTGATTTTCATTGCAGTGCAATTTTTGCGATTTTGTTCACGGTGTAGTATTTAATATTTTCATCATGGTACTATTTTTTAGATTTTCATCGCGGCGCAATATTTGCAATTTTTATCGCAGTGCGATCCTTGCAATTTTCTTATTGCAATGCAATTTTTGCATTTTTTGTCATAATGTGATTTTTGCGATTTGTATCACTTTCCACCAGGATTACACCAGTTGTCATAAGTCACAGCCATTTTCATTTTTAAAAAAGAGAAGACATCACAATTTTTTTTCTTGAACAGGGTAACGTAGAAGAAACTAATACAATCAGCTCATTACATTAGTTAGCCATCAATAGTTTTTATATCCATTAGCGAGCGACATGACTACTAAATGTCATTTGCTGTATTAATTTTGTCCAAATAGATTTACAAATCTGGCTGCAAAATGTAAATATACACAACACAAAAATCAACAAGGATATGGCAGTATTATGGAAATTTTATGGAAACCATTTTGTAAGTAGTTTCCATTTCATTTTAGGCAATTAATTTTTAAATAAGCATAGCTAGGACACTTTCCATAACAATAGGTCATAGTGTATTTGTAAATTTGTGCCATTTAGTGTTAGTTGGCCCTGGTGCATGAGCTGCGCATTAGCGTGGTATGAAAAGTGTTTTTTTTTTATAGATATAACAGGTGTTTTAATGTCTTTTGTATGTGAAAAGAAGATACACTTCGAACTTGGTCTCTGTCGTTTAAAAACACTGTCTGCTTACAAAAAAACACAATTGCCATGCTCCTCAAAAGTTGTAAGAATGTTTCTTTTTGACATTGCTGTAGCTGGAAAAATACCAGCCATAATCGTAAAACAAAATTATACGAGATCTGCATTGGAGTTAAACACATACTTTCCACCGCTTAAAGTCCCATTGAAAAACACTTTTTCTACCAAAACACTGCATGTTAGTTTAGTACTCTGCGTTTAGAAGAAAAGTGATGTTAAACACGCGTATTGAAGTCGACTTATCGCCTTCCCGTTTCCTTACTCAAACGGAAATAAAAAAAAAAAAAGCTAAGGTCCAAATAACTCTTAATGGACCAAATATTATCAAACTCAGTACTCTTGATAACTTGGTCAACATGTGTAATAGTTATTATTTAGTTTTCAACATATTAACTGTATAAGTTTAGGTAATAACGGTTGCTGTCATGTCACTTGCTTCATGCAAGTGTTGTGCATTTTTATGACAGTGCAGGTAACATAAGACTGTAAACAACTGCTGGGCAGTGAGTGAGAGGACAATTATGTTTTGTTATCAGTATCACAGGTAGCATTAACTGCCGGCTGGCACATCTAGATGCTGGAAGGAAATGCTGACATAAAGATTATGACAGCTCAATTACTTTGTTATGTCTCTCCAAAATACAATTTTCGTATTTATGACAAAGAGTTGGGTAGCTTCTCACACTAGTAAACCATTTTTTTGTAAGACGGCATTGTCTTTATCTATTACACAGTAATACCCTCATTTTGTGTAAGATATATCTAACCATTATTATTTAATATTTACATAGTGACATGTGCCTAGCACACCCTCCCACTAGTCTGCCTGCCGCACTGTACCTATTTAGTACGGCCTAAACTCTGTGTGTGTTGTAAATCATAAATATTACTTTTAAAAATATGCTTCTTTAAATTTACTCTTTAGTTGCAACGTTTTTCAAGTGTCTTATTATTGTCGTAATGTTTTTAAAAATGTGTTTTATTATTTGTCTTTAATTTTTCAATCGCCATTATTTAAATACCTCAGTGTTGCATCAGCTATCCAATGTCTTTGTATCCTTCCGCTTGAACATGATTTAACAGGGAACGATAATCCAACATACGACATTTCAGAACACTAATAATGTTTTGTTATGTTTTTACTGTTTTTCCAGTGTCAATTTTCTCTTGTGTAAATTTGTATCTGTACCATTAAGTGTTCTTGTATTTAAACTACTTTGTGCCACACAAAGTCAGCCCCCCTCGCGAAGCTGGCTTGGCGACGCCGACGCCATGTTGAGTCAGTCTGAGTCTGATGCGAGTAGGAGCTAGACACTTCGTCTACCCCCGAGTCCTTCACAAGTTTTACGTCAGTCACTTTAGTTTTCAATAGTTTAGATTTTAGTTACCGGAACCGTTTTGTTATGGTTTTGACTCGTGGCTCCTCACCACCTGCCGGCCACCGCGCCCAGGGGCTTAAATTCACTTCTTAAGTTCACAGCCAGTCTAGTGCAGTTTTCCCGCACACCCCACTGGAGGGGTTTATGTGCTCCAGGCCTGCTCAACTGGCATTGGCCTTCAGCAGATACCAGTCAATTGCTTATGGTGGGTAAACTCGAGAAACTATCCACTTCTTTTATTTATATAGTACTTGCTCACCCCGTCCCTAGTGACGCGTAGAAGAAACTATCTTAGGAGGGTGCAACAATCCACTGGTACGTAGCCTGCCCCGTGGTCATCAGCCTGCCGACCTTGGGATCATCATCATCAAAGGGGTTTCCTCCGTGGCTTCCGCCGTGTACCCTTTTCCCCACTATCCATCTCATCCCAGCTCTCCCTGCTAGCTAATCCATTCCCTTAATTTTGTCACCCACATCCCATCCGACTCGCCAACCGAGTCAGTGTCATCATCATTTATATGTCACTCCCAGCACCCCCTCATCATAATGCTGCCGTTTCAACGTGGGGCATGGTTGGCATCGTCAATAGTTATTTTTTAATAATTCAGCAACATATTTAGGTATTATAAATGTTTAATATTTGTACTCATTTAAGTGGGATGGAGTGCCAAAGCAGTATTTTTCACAATTTTCCACGTAACTTTTTCCCCTCACTTATTATCAAAATACAAGGTACGGCAATCCATAGATTACGCTTTTGTACACCTTCATACTTTATATTACATAGTCACAGATTTTCTTATTTTTGGAGCACTGATGGCAGATAGGAAAAATGTCTGTTTCCTATCTGCCATCACTGCTCCAAAAGTCTGTGACTATGTAGTAACGTATTAAGTTTTACAAAAGCGTCATTTCTTGATTGTTAAGCCTTGATTTTCGATAATAAGCAAGGGGATAAAGTTATATCAAAACTTGTGAAAATTCACTGCTTTGGCATACCATCCCCCTTTAGCATGAATAATGAATACCATATGTATAGCCCACTAGTGTGTGTTGAATGCTTCCTTTTTTACATTTAGTTATATGTCTTTAGCATTGAAATTGTTGGAAAACTGCACTGCAATAAGGTGTGAGTTTCGTTGCAAGTATTGCTTTAAATTATTATAAGTGGTAATTTTTGTAACAACAGTTTTATGTAGCGGTTAGTGAGAGAGTGTAGTAATTTTATTGTGAGTCATTATACTTCGAATTCTGTAGTAGTGTGATAATGTTTGTCGAAAGTTAATAATTTTTCGGGGGAGAACTGTAGTCGATGTAGTTAAACACCAGACACTAAATGTAGCCGGAGAGGGGATCCGGGCGGTCCTCCCATTTTACGGTAAAATGTGGGTTTCATGGCACAAAATGGTGCTATTAAAGCATTATTCATACCTAAAACTCTATCTATATAGTTGGTTAGCTGGTTTAAATTGTGATTGTTTTAATATACAATGGTTTCAGTGAAAATTTTTGCAAACACACAGATTTAAACTACATGCTGGATTCTTGTACACCACAAATCAGTATTTAAATACCAGGAGATACCTGAATATTATATAATTAAGTTAATAAAATATTCTGTATCTGTATTCATACATAAATTACTATTGAAATAATTTAAATCACTTAAATAACTTTCATTGGTGCAGTATTTTCATGACTTGTTACAGTTCGGAATATCATAGTTTGCTACATTATTACACACATTTGCTAAATATTTATGATTTTACAATAAGCAGTAACAAATATTTTTTAATACACTTTGCATATTTTACTTACTGTAATTTCTTTAGTTCGTACAGAAAAAATTATTTAGTCTTAAACATAATTTTCAATATGCCATGAATTACCACATCAAATTATGTTCACTTTTGATATTTTATTTTACTGCCATATTCAGAGTGTGATTAGTATATATTTTGAAAACAAGTGAAATGAAAAAAAAAATTGTTCTCGCTTTACCTTTCTCTTATTCACTAGTTGGCAGGGGATAAGGAGTGCACACGGAAAATAGTTTTCGGAAGGGGCCCAAACCTAAAGAGTAAATTTCATAAAATTTAAATTTGGTTTTATAAAAAAATGTTAGATGATCCCGATTTTGTGAGTGCTATAAGTAACTGCGATCCCCCTCATTATAAAGGGAGGAGGGGTCGGGGGTCTTTCCCTGTAAAAATTAGGATTTTAAGGTGCCAAATGGTTCTATTTTAGCAGTTTCTGTAAGGTAATGGGGACCTAGACTCCATTTAACTATTCTGTGTAGTGTAAGTTCAAACATTTGGGGGTTCTCGGCCCGTTGCCCCCACATCCGTTCGTGCGGCCTTGGAATTGGATATTCAGCATGCTATTGAAGCTTGACATTTTTTCTCCTCTGTCTTTAATTATTCTCTTCATAATTAAAAACAAAAAACGAAATTAACCAACGTTCAATGATCAGTGGTGTGTCTTTGTCATAGAATACAGAGGGAATGGGAAGCACTATAATAGCAGTATTTGTTTGGACTTGGGGAAGGGAGGGACATGTCCCCTTCCCTCTCCCTTCTCCTACAGCGATAACAGACTACTATACTACCCGCAGACACAACGTAACTGACATGACGAGGAAATTGTAGTAGTGGTGGCTGTAGTCAGTCACACTGTCTCTGTGAGTAATGATTGGAAGTTTTGATGTGGTTTAATATTTAGATATACTCATTGTGCTTTGAGAATGTTATTTTTTCCACCAAGGGAAGCTTCATTATTTTTACAAATCTTACTGACTCAAGGAAAGTCGTCTCTACTAACGAAGCAATTTGTGAGTGCATAAATGAGAGGGATGAGAAAGGAGTTGAATATTTATGTGAAGCACCACATTTCATTTTAAAGTGGTTTATTGTGCCTAGTTTGCATAATTAATTTGACCCCTAGAAGAACTATTATTTAGCAAAAACTATATTTTATATTACAATAAAATAAACCCTCTTTATTGAGAGAATATGCCCCCTCCCTCGCTCTCCGATTTATGAAGCACCTGGTGCGATGCTTTGGATGCTTACACCAGTACAATTTTTTTATTGCAGTTAGATTATTATTGAACCGCAGTAGATTGCGTTCTTTATCACAACGTGATTTCTGGAGTGCTGCGATATATTGCGATTTTTGCTATACTTATCGCAGCGCACTTTATATTGCGTGTATCACAATATTTTTCAAATACTGCATCATGATAAATTTTTGTCTAAATATCGCACACGCCTACATTGTACTGTATTTCCAACTGTCTATTAAACAGCCCTTCTAATTTCCCACAAAATGGGTACTTATATCAAAGGGTTTATTATTCAAATTTTGACAGATTTTCGGCAACTTCAAAATTTGCCATTTCCTAATGAAATCAGTATTCTTTCATTTTTTGGGCAAAAGTTACAAGTAGTTTTATGATATGTAAATATTTTTATTGACATACACATTCTAAATGAAAGGATACCTTAAAATTGCATCCATGATTTTTCAAAATAAATAAAGCATTAACATCACCAGCAACGGAAGGTGTAGTGTCTGCAACTTCCATTTTCTCAGCCTATTTTTCAAGATCTGGAAATGTGTTTTATTGAAATTACTAATATATTTCAATAGGTAGATGTAGTCTATGGCCCTGGTGCCCAATTTTTGAAACTAGCCTAATGATTTTGCTAGAGGAATGGTGTCTTTCCAGTATCGGAATCAATATAACTGAACACTCAGTAACTGAATTATTACCGGAATCTTGACAAAAACCGTCAAAATAAATCTGCCTGCTAAGTACATTGCAGAATTTCAATTCTGATAGAGATATGGGTCTTGTTTGGAGGTTCATGGTTGTTGAAACAAGAAAATTGAAGCCTATTTTAATTTCAACTGCTGTATTTAATTAAGGGCTATGCTACATGTGTAATAATATGGGCTTAACACAAAATAGCACAGATTACCATGCTACATCCTCGGTCAAAATAAAATAACCAGAAGTAATTTTGAGAGAATCATTTGTACAGTATTAATTTGCTGTGTTGTCTTCTTTTTTTGTGATGGGGGTGTGCAGCATTAGGTTATCTAAGTTACTGTGAATAAATCTCTTGATTCTTGCCCAAAATGATACAGCGACAGGATATTGAATTCGGTAAAATAAAATAGCGTGGCAATATTAACTGTTTTCTCATCAACTTACAGTAGTTTTGGTCTTTTGTTGTTGATGAATTTTCATCCAGCAAAAGATTCTTCCAAATTTAGAATGTCTTATAAATTTTTCAAAATTATACAAATACAAAATTTATTATAAAATTTTGTTCTTTTCAAATTTATGCGGTACCCAATTTTTACGATATACCTACTGCCATTCTCGTCAGTTGTGGCTTATGTATATATACTTATTTCAATTGTATATTCATATTATAAAGCACTTAATTACCACTTCTGCAAGAGTACTATGCTTAAAAATGATTGGCTGCTTCAAAAATAGGTTCTTCCACATTCCGAATCTCACTATCAAGATTAACGTTCCTCTAGCGAAATCATTCGGACAGTTTCAAAAATTGGGTCCCTATTTCATTGGCACAAAATAAAGCATAAACTTTGCTGACAATTGAAATTTTAAGTGTGTGCTTATCTGTTTGACAAGATTTTTGCTGTGATATGGTAATGTTCTTTATGAAAACAATTTTATTTCAATAGGCAAGTGCATTCTCAATTTAAAAATACCATGCAAAATCAGCTACAACCTTTCGTCATAACAAAATAAATCTTACAGTTGCCAGCAATGGAAACTATTGTGCGCACAATGTCAATTTGCGCAAGCAGACTCAAACTCCTTCCACGTGATTCTGTAATGTAGCACTTCGTACCATGACACACTTGCCTTATTATTGTTGCCCACGCGTTATGGCCACTCAGCTGGGCCAACACCATTAACACTGTAGTCATGCTATGTAGGGCCTTGATGAACTCTTCCGTGTGCTCTTGGTCGAGGCCAGCAAAGGTTGATAGCAGCTGGAAACTTGCCAGTGTTGGCAGTTCGGTGTAGGTAGGTTCGTCTTGGGTGTTACTGGCTGGGACGGCATGACTGGTAGTTGTGTGTAGTGGTGTGGTGCCTGTAGATACTGGATCACATTGAATGACGGTGGTGTGACTAGTGGGACGATTCATATGTGCAATGTGACGTCACAGTCCAAGCAGACCCGCCGCACAAACAACGTGGCCAACTCTGCCTGACAGGAGAAAGAAGGGGACGGCATCCCAACACTGTGCTAGGGAGAACACGCTTGTTGCAAGGCCTTGTGCTGCTGCACAGATAGCCACTCAGGCAAGGTGTGGAGGGGGGGGGAACTGACAGAAGCATGGCATGCATTCCATAAGATGGTTGACATCCTGCTCCGCCTTAATATGCATGGCGTCCATCAGCTCACACAGATAGACTTTCTTCGCTATTGTGGTGATGTTGATGTGGTACTATAGCCTTTACGCCCCAAAAATTCGAGCAATATCTGACATGAGATGGGTGCTTGGGGTGGAAGAATATGGGAATTGACTGACACTTTGGTTATGCTGGAAAGGATATGGGTGTCAGGATGAAGGGTGTAAGCCTGGTAGTAAGGAGAGTAGAGAAATGATGGATGGTAGGAAGGGTGCACAATGGGAAGCCTGGGGAAAATACCTCCAATAATTTTGGTGATAGATTCTAGGGTCTGTAGGTTAACAACCGAGGGACAGGTTACATACCAGAAGGTTCTTGCACCCTCCACAGTTATGGTGGGGCTCTGTTCTCTGACCAATCCCACGCTACTGGACTTAGTTATTCAGTTTATTGTCGGTAGTGACAAGGTAGATTATTTTTTATTCCTATGCCTGAAATATTTTCCTTTAGAACAGCTTGTTTAATTTTTCCCTTGTTCTTGAAGATAGTGGAAAATATAGACGACATCAGGTTATATTATCTGCAGATTTCGCTGTCACTACTTGCATCTTGTTGGCACTCTTGTATAATTTTTAAATTTGTAACAATATCTGTTGTGTTTATTTTAATTTGAAGATACACTGAATGCAACCTGCAGTGCCTACAGTATTTTATTTTAATTATACAAAGTACCCCATTCTTAAGCAACAACTTTCAAATCAGAGACGTGCGCACATTTCCTACGCCATGAAAGATAGAAAATAGACACGAGCCAGAAAACATAAACTGTGTTGCGCGTAAAACACTTTCCCTCTCATCTTGCTCGCTCTACCCACATCTGGTTGCAGCAGACACAAGTATGTTGCGTTGCTATGTGTATAGTATAGCATAGTGATTTAGATGTCAGTCTATGGTACAAGATGTCCTCAGCTTGAATCCTGGCGTGGGTTGTCGTGTCACTTCACTTCACCCTCATTGTCTCCTATGGTAGTAAGTATCTTGTATTTATCTTGCTGCTAGTCATTAGTTTTACTTTTATTAAGGACTTGCTGGTTTCTGCAACTTTGTTTGCTGGGTTTTCAGTATAATGTGATAATATGTATTTTCTGAAACAAAAAGATTTGAGAAGTGCTAAATGGGGCAAAATTATATTAAGGGTGGTTGATGTTGGTTTTAGAAATATTTTGAAAACTGTTCCACAATTTTTTTTGGGTATCCTGTTCTGGCTCTCTAACCCCGTTCTGCCTCCTAACTCTTCCAAAATATAATTTGTTTTGGTTGAAACTTTCGTGGGCACAAACAAAGCTCACCAACATTTTTTTAATCTAATTTAATTTTTTTGGGATTCCCATTCTGCCCCTCTAAACTGTTTAGCCCTTCTCCCCTGCCAAATATTAATAGAAACCTTCTCTGGCGCACGCACAACTTACAAAAGTTTATTTGCTAACTAAATTTTTTTGGTGTACTTTTGTGTCTCTCTACCTTTTTTTTGCAGAAATTTCATTGCAATTGGATGACTGGTATAGAACCACGTAAAAGACGAACAAACAAACTGTAATTTATATTATATAAGTTGTCAGTCAGCCAGCAGCATTGCCCAAGTTTATTATTCGTAAGAACGTATATTTATTCAATTGTAGGACCTCGTTGTATTACCATATCACAGCAAACATCTTGTCAAACAGATAAGCGCACACTTAAAATTTCAATTGTCAGCAAAGTTTATGCTTTATTTTGTGCCAATGAAATAGGGACCCAATTTTTGAAACTGTCCGAATGATTTCGCTAGAGGAATGTTAATCTTAATACTGAGATTCGGAATGTGGAAGAACCTATTTTTGAAGCAGCCAATCATTTTTAAGCATAGTACTCTTGCAGAAGTGGTAATTAAGTGCTTTACAATATGAATATACAATTGAGATAAGTATATACAGTATACATAAGCCACAACTGACGAGAATGGCAGTAGGTATATAGTAAAAATTGGGTACCGCAAAAATTTGAAAAGTACAAAATTTTACAATAAATTTTGTATTTGTACAATTTTGAATAATTTATAAGACATTCTAAATTTGGAAGAATCTTTTGCTGGATGAAAATTCATCAACAACAAAAGACCAAAACTACTGTAAGTTGATGAGAAAACAGTTAATATTGCCACCCATTTTATTTTAACAAATTCAAAATCCTGTCTCAGAATCATTTTGGGCAAGAATCAAGAGATTTATTCACAGTAATGTAGACAAAACCTAATGCTGCACATCCCCTATCATAAAAATACAGCAAATTACTACAGTATATACTATTCTGTAAAAATTACTTCTGGCTCTTTTCTTTTGACCGAGGATGTAGCATGGTAATCTGTACTATTTTGTGTTAAGCCTGTATTATTACAAATGTAGCATAGTGGCATTTGTCCAGCGTGCAGGTAAGTTGGTGCAGTTCGAAGCGTTCGAGAACCAGCTGCAGGTGGTATAGGTGCTCTTCCCACGTATTTGAGAACAAGTGATATCATCCAGGTAGGCATGACAGAATTTGCAAATGTACCCTGTTAGGTCTACGGTGGACATCATTCTCTGGAAAGTAGCCGGAGCGTTTTTGAGGGCAAAAGGCATGACGGTGAATTCCCATTTCTCTCCATTGGGCGCAGCGAACGCTGTGTACTTCTAGAGTCGGGCTTCACTGAAATCTGCTAGTATCCACTTCTGAGATCCAGTTTGCTGAAGATGCGGGCTTGGCCTAAAGCCCTGAGAGTATGTCCCAAGTTGAGGTCTGGTGGTGCTACGGTCTGCTTGATTTGGTTCAGATCATAGTAGTTGACGCAGAACCTCAGGGTTCCATCTTTCTTGGGGACAATCACTACTTTTGAATTGTATGCAGATTTATAGTGCCGGATAGTACCCAGTTGCTTCATTTCTGCGATCTGGTTTTCTATCACCTTCCGTTTTGCAGGAGTTGGTGTACCAGGTGGACTGTAAATCACTTGCTGCGAGGTGAGCGTGATTTCGTGCTCCATGGTGGAGGTGTGGTCTAAGGTACTTAGGATTGGAATACCTGGTTCTTTTGGTTCAGCAGATCAGCCAATTCTTGAGCTTGTGGATTATCTAGTTGGTGGCTCTGACTGTCTGCGATTGGTCCCCCAGTAGACTCGTCCTTGACCACAGTTGATTATGGCAGACTGGCGCTGGAGCCAGGGGTGTCCCAAGATAACTTCCTCCCGTAGGCTATCGGCTACTACACGAAGTCAGCGATCATGTCTTGGTCTCCGATGCTCACGGTTAAGGTGACAGTTCCACTAGTCTGGAGTTCTGTCCCTTCTTGTGCCATGTAGACTGGTTTTTGGTTAGGTCTGACTGGTGCATTGGTACAAGACTTGTGTATGCAGTTGGCGGTACCCAACAATGCCATCCTGTCCTGGCACTCTATATTTACCTCTATGCGAGGTGGGGGTTGTATTGTCTCGGCTGTAGACAGTGTAGCAACTTGGTGTACCTCTTTAGTGAAACCGGGGGAGAGGCTTATTTTCCCGGCCTTCTCGTTTCCCGTCGGAGTAGTTGGAGTTCTCTGGAAGGGCTTCTGCGGTGGCACAGTCGTGTCTTTCTTCTTTGCTACAAGAGTAGGGCAAGCTTTATGAAAGTGATGACCTGGGCAGTGCCAACTCTTAGGTAGCTGAGGCTTTGCATGAGGAGGTGGGGGTGAACTTGGCTTGTGGCCCGTTTCTTTCTCCTTGGCCTGCGAGGAAGTAACTTTGCATCATCTTGCTTATGCTATATCTTGTTCTCATATTTTGGCTAATTGAACCAACTCTTCTATTGTGGGTGCTAGGTGACGCAAGTGGTGTTTGATCTCTGGCTGCAGCCGGAGAACGATCATCTCCACCGCGCTGTATTCATCCATTTCAGGACCTAGGCGCTGTAGCAGTAGGATTTTGCGACATATGAAGATTTCTGCTTCTTCCCCTGGTTTTTGGTACTGCGTATACAGTTCTTCTGTGAGATGACCTAATACGTTTCTCCCAGCGAAGTGGACTTGCAGCCTTGTTGTGAACTGCTCCCATGTGGTTACGAATTCCCCATACTTCTTCCACCAACTCAGAGCTTCACCCCTCAGCTGCTCTCGGGCTTTAGTGACCCGAGTTGTAGGCGGCGTTCTGGTTCCCCGGATTTCAGCTTCACAGGTTTAGATGAATTGACGGGTGTCTTCGTGAGGTTTACCAGCGTATTCCACCAGGTCCATTGTTTCTTTGTTGCTAGGCTCCCGGCTTACATGGTCAGCTGGGCATTCTGTCCGCCGGTTGGTTTTGCATATGGGACAGCGAAGTAGAGTCCATCAAGGTCTCGTAGTGTGTCAGACCGTCCGAGACATAGGTTGTGAAAGATGCGTGGGCATTCGTTGCAGGCAATACGAACGCGTCCTTGACCTGGACATCCCTGTAGATCACATCTCTCTTGTCTCTTTCGGCATTGTTGACAACGGTATTCGAGGCCTCCTAGATCTCTGTCGCTTCTTCCCATCCTATGCATGAGTAGTGGTATAATCCACCACAGTGTGCACATTCAGTGTTTCGTTACCCAGTGCTGGGGCACTCTGGTGCTTCACAAGTGGTTATTATGACCATTTTGGTGGTTTCTTGTGCACCACGGAGTGTTTTCTCACTCTCCGAAGTGAAGTAAATCTTAGGGGTCCTTTACAGTTCTTGGTACCGCCATAGTCTTGAGGACGTCTTCCAGTACTGTGCACCAATAGTGAATGGCCTCTGGTTATCTGGCGACGATGTTCAGTACTTCGTCTTGCGGTACTTCGCCCCGCGTTGTGGAGCCAGAAAAATAAATGACGTCCCACAAAGTGGGGGTTGGGAAAATAATGACGCTACTCGTTGGGCGTCGGGGAAAATATGACGCATGGTGGCTTCGGAGAGGATGTTGACGAGCCTTCCCCGAAGGTGGAGTGTTCTGGACAGCCTTCTCCCCACGGGACATGGGCTTAGTTGAGCACTGCCCTCCCCCCCCCCCTCCACAATCAGAGTCAGCTTTTCCCCCAACGAGCAGTCAACTTCTGGGTTAGCTGGAGACTACGATGTGGACTAACCTGGGTATCTGGGGGAGGAGGGAAAGGTAGCTGTTTTCCCCTTCTCCTATTTTCGCTGCTGACTAGAACGAGATGCAGGAGTGAAGCCACACACAGCAGGTCTCAGTGCAAGAGGTCACAGCATAGGCCAAGTTTTGGTCCTCGTCGGACAAGGTTGAACAGGAATGGCAGAAGCAGGAATTCTCTGGCGAGAAGGATTCCTGGGAGAAAAGGTGAGGGTTTTGACGTGTGAGGATGCAGTGGGGCGTGAGGGTGACGGGACTGATTTGGGAGGGATGTCAGGAAGGGGTTCGAGGAGCGGTGGCACCTCCAGAGACCTGATGAGCAGGGCAACACCCTCCACAGTCTCTCCTCAACGTTAACTGCAGTGACGTCCTTCTGTGCCGTGTAGATCCCTGTGTAGGGGTTTGGTGTGGCCAGAACTTCTTTGACCAACTCCGCTAGCTTGGCACGAGTGGCCTGTTTTTTGTCTGCCTTATGCTTGAGCATACCTTGGATTAGATTTACCTTCGGAAAATAGTTAAGAGACATTACTTGATAGAAGAGTAGGTGTCCAGAGTAACTGCATCAGCTAACTACAGGGCTCCAAAAGGCCAACAGGATAAGCAAAAGGATAGCCTCATCAGATCAGATGACATCTCACGTTAAGAAACTATTGTGTCCAATCCGCTGTTTCCCGCACAGAATTCAGGCTCCCGAACGCAAACCACGATTTCTGGTTTCTAGTTAGGCGCGGGTGGCAGATGCCGGTGTGGCGAACCTCCTTTCTGAGAGACCTGCCCAGTGTAGTGCAGTATCACCGCTGACGAGAAACCGCGGACGGGTAGATAGACGGGGCGGCAGTCTCCCAGAACAAGAGTTAGCTTCCGGTCTCAGAGTATACTTACTTTACAGACCCAAACTGCAGTATACTCAAAGAGAATTGAATTGGGAGTGGGTAAAAGAAAGGAGCAGGAAGCGAAGAGCTAAAGCAGACAAAAGGAAAGGTCCGTTTAACTGTGTTTTATTGCTCAGAAAGAACAATAAAACCACCCTGTGCCAAGTCGTTATGCCGAGAGGCGGCGGAAAGCAGCAATCGAAAAGCACTATTGCCCGTGGGGAGGTGAACTCTGTTGACGTAGGCTCGGCTTGATGTCTTGCTGGCTTGTGTAGATGCTGATTCTGTCTTTTTCTCATGCGGTGGACGACTTCTCGCGGACAAGATCCATCGAAGGGCAGCGGACACTGGAACCCTCTTCTTCCAGATGAGAGAAAGTTGTAAGAACAACTAGCAGAACAAGCTTGGCAGAGAAAACTGCTAGGGTTTTGAGTGTGAAGTCTCTGCTGACGCGAGGCGCTACACGACTGGAACTCGGCTTGAGTGCAGGAACACTGTCCGCTGCTCGACGACTGGAACACTGTCTGTTCCGCAAAAGTTGCATCTTTTATACACGCACTGATAGGCGTGGAAATGATGAGTAAGCTCTCGATTGGCCGGCCGTCATGGAGGCAGGAATGCGCTGGTACAATGCGCACCTGAGGCGGCTGGCGGCAAGGGTTGCTTGTAGGGGTGGTAACCCTACCTTCTGAGCTCAGCTGTGTGTGCTGCGGGTAGCGTGTATCCAGGTGGCGTGCCATTTATCCAACAATGCCATCCTATCTGCCTCGGACAAGGTCATGAAAAGACTAGCGGAGGATGGACACATGGAAAATATTAAGGGTACTGCTTACTGCGGAATGCACGGAACATGTGAGGGATAGCAGGGAGAGATGGGACAAGCTGTTGGAGAAGGAGAAGGGAACTGGCTTAAGGCAAAGCGGAGGCCTGGGAACCACAAAACGATGCTGCGCAGCATGCGTCAAGCAACTCACTTGGGGTTGCTCCGGTTGCATCATTACGACGGCGACGCTGGGTGAACAGGATTTCGCGAATGTATGCGTCCCAGTTCTGGTGATCCTGTTGCATTCTAACCCGTAGGCCCTTCTTCATTTCTTGGTTCCTGTGTTCGGTCGGATTCCCTTGTGGGTGGTATCCTGATGTGGTCCAGGTTTCAGTGCCCCATCTTCGTGTGGCGGCGGCCCATTTTTCCCCTCTGAATCGGACCACATTGTCGGTCAGAATGGCTTTTGGGCATCCCCATCTTGGGAAAAATTCTTTGTCCAATTTGCGTATGATGGTGGTTGTTACTGCATTTGGCAGAGGATAGGCTTCTACCCATCTGGAGGACAGATCAGTGGCAACCAGCAAGCATCTCTTCCGGTGATGCAAGGTGGGATAAGGCCCCATCAGATGAATGGTGACCGTGTGCTACGGTGTGGTTGGTCGTCGTGGGTGTGGTGCGTCTTGCGTTTTCCCATGTGCCTTCATGGTGGCACATGGTAGGCACTGAGAGACAGTCCTTAACATCATGGCATATGCCATTCCAGGTGAATCTCTCTCGTATCTGTCTCATGGTTTCCACAGTTCCTGGGTGACCTGCTGGAGGATGGTTGTGGTAGTAGGCACATAGATTGCTTTGTAACGTGGGTGGCACCCAAAGCTACCATGTAGGTCCGTCGCTTTCATCTCGTGCCCATATGTAGCCTCCCTCGTCTCTGTAAGTTTAGGGGTTGGCTTGCACCTTCTTGTTTATATCGGGGTCCTGATTGTCAGTGCGAAGGATGAAAGGGGCATCTTCGAGGTAGTATCTGAATTTCTTGACTGCCCAAATTACTGTGAGGCACTTTTGCTTGTTGCTGTGATATTGGATCTCTGGGCCTGTGAGTTGGGTACTGGTATTAAAAGTAATCTCCTTTTCCCCATTTGGTTTCTGCTGGTACAGCATTGCTCCTAAGCCGTGTTTGCTGGCATTGGTCTGAAGAATTAGTGGTCTGGCTGGATCTGGTCGTTGTAACAGGGCAGGTACTTGCAATGCAGCTTTAACACGTAGAAAAGCTTGGGCAACTTCTGAAGTTCCGCAATCAATTTCATAGTCCCAGAAAACGTCTCAGCTGCTTGCAGTTTTGTGGTAGTGTAGCCTCTTGAATGGCTTGAGTCTTCTCTTCCTGAGGATAATTTCCAGTAGGGGTTATCCGGTGGTTCAGAAAGTCTACTTCGGTAGCTCCAAAATGGCACTTGTCAAGTCTGCAGGTGAGCTTGTGGAGTTCAAATCGTTCTAGCGCCAGTTGCAGGTGATGTGAGTGCTATTCCCACGTTTTGGAGTAAATTATCACGTCGTCCAGGTAGGCGTAACAAAAATTTCCTGTGTATCCAGTGAGCACAACGGCAGACATCATCCATTGAAAGGTAACTGGGGCGTTTTTTAGCCCGAATGGCGTTACTGTAAATTCCAAATTTTTCCTGTTGGGGGCAGTAAATGCTGTGTACTGATGGGAGTCAGGTTTAACTGGAATCTGCCAATAGCCACTGCGCAAATATAGTTTGCTAAAAATCTTTGCCTGGCCCAATGCTTTCAAGGTGTGACCCACATGCAGGTCCGATGGTGCGACAGATTGTGTTATCTGGTTCAGGTCACGGTAATTAACGCAGAACCTCAATGTTCTGTCCTTCTTCGGCACAATTACAATTCGGGAGTTGTATGATAATTGGGTTGACTGAATGATTCCCAATTGCTTCATCTTGGTGATCTGGGTCACAATCACCTCTTGTTTGGCTGGTGAGGGTATGGTGGGTTTGTTGTACACCACTTCCTTGGTGGTAAGATGGATTTCATGTTCCATCGCCGTCGTCTGCCCCATTGATCCTTGGCACTTAAATACCTGGTGCTTCTCATTGAGGATCTTCGCTAGATTGTTCACTTGGTCGGGCCTGACTTGGTGGTTTATGTTGTGACCGTCAATTGGCTGCGGTAGGTTAGTTCTGGTAGGGTGTCTCCAGGTAATTGACTGTCGTTGCTGGGTTCCCCAGTAGATTCGTTCCTGTCCGCAGTCGATGATGACAGCTTGTTCCTTCAGCCATGAATGTCCCAGGATTACCACTTCTAACAGACAATCAACAGCGATGAAGGTAATGTTCAGCTTCTGACTTCTAGTCTGTACAGGTAAGGTAACTTCCCCTGCCACTTGAAGTTCCATCCCTTCCTGTGCCATTCGTACTGGTTTGACTCGAGGCGTGATCTTGCCCTGTACTAGCGAAGTACGGATGAAGTTTGCAATGGCAGCAGTGTCAAGAACTGCCATTTGTTCTCTGTCTCCCAGGTGTACTGCTATCCTTGGAAGTTGTCGAACTGTGGTTGGCTTGGTTAAAGTGGCAATTTGTGTAGCCCCTTGTGGAAGTAAGCCGGGTGTAGGGCTTATTTGTTGCTCCCGGCTTCTTCGTTTCTCGATGGAGGTTTTGTTTCTCTGGACTTGAAGTTGTCCTTCTTATCTCTGACTCCAGCATCTCGAAACTTGGCTTGGTAGACTTTGCAGTCTTTATGAAAGTGGAATTCTGGACATTGCCAGCACTTTGGCAGTGATGGTTTGTTTCGCGGTGGTGCACCTGTCTTCCTCTCAAACCTAGCTGGTGTGGTCTCTTTGTGGGATTCCCTGGCGACACTCCTCACTTGTTTCTCTTCTGCCATGTCTTGCTCTCTGATTCTGGCACAATGCACTAATTCTTCAATTGAAGAAGGCGTCTGGTTTCTGAGGTGGTGTTTGATTTTGGGCTGCAACCTCAGGACAATCATCTCGACGACCTCATCTTCGGTGTAGTTTGGCTGTAGCCACTGAAGAAGCATCACTTTCCAACGGATGAATAATTCTGCTTCTTCCCCTGGCTTCTGGTACTGGGTGTAGAGTTCTTCGGTTTTGCCCGAGAAGTGTGCTTGCAGATGGGTGGAGAATTGGTCCCAGGTGACGATGAATTCGCCATATTTGTTCCACTATTTCTAGGCTTCACCTTCTAGTTGTAGTTTGGCTTTGGACAGCCACGCCGAGGTTGGCAACTTGGTGAACCTGAACTCCCGCTCGCGGCCGCAATGAATTGTTGCGGGTCTTCATTTGGTTTTCTTGCATATTCCACTAACACGGGTTGGGTGACAGACTGCAAGCCTCTGTCTTGGAATGAGGTGTCTAGGATAGAGTCCCGTCGAACTCCCTCTCTGCAGGTGTGGTAACGGAAGAAAAGTCCTTCCATGTTTCTTGGACGGTCTGCCCATCCTAAGCATACGTAGTGGAAGCTCTTTCGACATGTGGAGCAGGTTACCCTGTGGTGCCCTTGGCCCAGACATTCAGGGTGGTCGAATCTCTCTTTTCTTTGGCGACAGGTGCGGCATCTGTATTCAAGACCTTCTGTGTCTCTGTCTTCTTCTGCCCAACCTAGGGATGCATGGTGGTAGCTGCACCTGCAGTGGGCATATTCTATGTGGTGTTCCCCTTCTCCAGGGCAGTCGGGTGTGTTGACAACAGTGATGATCACCATCTTGAAAGTGTTCGGATTATAGAGCACCAGGAGATTTTTCTGCACTTCTCCAAGTGGTAGTTGTATTTTCAGAGGTTTCCCTTGGTCCTTCTCTAGTGCTATCTTGCAGATGTTAGACATCTAGGCTCCACAGGTGGCCAATACTGGATGCAACTGCTCGGCGATTTAAAAACTAGGCCCCGTAGGTGGGTGCCAAATCCTTTTGACACCTGGTGGGGAGCGGATAGTCTGTCGACGAGGGCACGATGGCTGGGCTTCAGCGTGCTTTCCCCAGGATGCACTTCCGAAGCGTCAACCGCCGTCTTCCTCGTCTGACTCTCTCCACCTCATAAAGATATACAGTGAGGGAAACTAGCGCTGCACTGGAGGTTGCACTTCTACAGCAGGTGTAGCCAAAGGTGGATGGGAGGAAGTGGCAACAATGAGGGTGCTGATCCCCCGGACGGGAGAGCACGAAGGCGCCGAGGTTAGGAGTTGCGTCAGAGGGGGTTCACAAGGTGAGGATGGGGTTGAGACGGAGACGGGTAACGAGGAGGGGGTGCTAAGAAAAGCTGATCCACCGGGGTCTGTAATGCCAGCCAAGCAATGGCGTGGCCGTTGAGTGGGGTGCCTCTTTGAGCTGCGGCGGAAACTTCCCTCTGGATCCAGTACACCCATGTCTCAGGATCCCTAACCTCCACTGCCCTCTGTACAAGTTTAGTGAACTCCTGTCTGGCCCTCAACTTCCTACCTTACCTCTTAGGCATAGCCTGACTGTGGCTCGGATGAAGATAAAGTGGTAAGGCTAGCTGATTGTTGGTATCTGGTATCCCGTAGGTTTGCCTGCTGTGGCATGCAAAGCCTTAATGCAGCAGAACTATTGTTTGTGCTGGGCAGTCAGACTTGTAGAGGCGCGCTCGAAGTGCGCCTCAGCACATCCCTATGCCTTTTCACCTCTGCCAGACAAAACCCGACACCGCTCGGAAAGAGGACAGTGTAGTTGTGCTACCTCCAGAGGGCGTAAAGAAGAAAACCTGGAAGGCGTACGGCTACGCCTCCTCCCAGACGTAGGATACTTATGACGATTCGATTACAAACTCCCATGGTGATCCTATGGGCTGCAGGGGTCACAGATGTCTAGCAGGTTGTTGGGTTTGTCAACAATGGAAGATATGGCGAATGAAGAAGAAATAAGAATGATGTTGCTGCGTGGTTTATTGGGATACTCCAACAATGAGACATTAACACCCTGTGCCTAAAATGCCTTAAGGGCGTGTAAGAAGTAACTGAAGAGCACTAGCTTCCGTGAGGAGAGTCGTTGATGCAGGTGACGACGCCTCGGAAAGTGGCTCTTGGTCGGTGAAGCTGAACAGCTGGCGTAGAAGGCTCTCATGGTCGTGGTGGACGCTTCTGGATGGGATCCGGCGGTTGCTGGTCTTCCGGACCTGGAGTTGTAGCTTGAAGGTATGGTGATGGTAGAGAAATCTACCGCAGCATAACTGAACCTTTCAGCTGTAGCAGGTGTACTGCTACAGAGCGAGTGGCAGTCAGACCGCGGCTGACTTCAGTGGCTCGTACTCCATCTTTTATACCTTTCTCGGGGTGGTCTGTAGTGATTGGCCAGTCGCTCGCCTAATGAAAGACGGTGCGGACGCGAGTGGGTGGTTCTTCCCTTTCCTGGTGTCTTCAATGCTACAGGTGGCGTGCCTACATGCGGCAAGACGTCTTGTAAGAAAAAATACGTTAAAATATCCTTGCCCAGGGTTTTTGTGAATGAAGGATAACTAAGGAAGTGTTAGGTAGGCTTTAATATAAAATATTGGTATCAGGTTAGAGTGCACTGACATGTGCAGGAGTAATAAGGGTCGAAAGGATTAGCATTAGGTGCGGGACTATGGAACGGGCAGGATGAGGCTGCGGCTTCACAGCATAAGACTCTAGAGCATGGATCAGGTTAATAAAAAACACATTCTCCTCTACTCTTTGGGAGTCGAATTTTGAAAAATCGAAAAACTGCTATTTGGGTATTCACTTCAGTGTCATTTTGATGCAAAAAGCAACTCTGTATCCCAAAAGATTTTATGTATATTGATAATTAATTGAAAACACATTTCAGATCTTTACACCCCTTAATGGTTGCATTTCAAAAAGCCTTTGTGCTGTTTTATGATTAACCCATCGAAGTAGAAGTCGCAACGATAGGCCGTCGGGTACGAGCTATGTAGAGGAATCTTGTGAAACACATTTCACCCCTTCACTCCCTTAGGGGACAAATTTCAAGAACTCTGTTCTTAGTGCTCACCTACTACCTAAAGGAACACGCACAAAAAATTTCACATTTCTAGGTCTGGCGGTTTGGGCTGCAGTTTGATATGTCAGTCAGTTAGTCAGGGTTCTCTTTTATACATAGAGATTAACATTTTAAAATAATTTTTCTGAATACAAATTATTAAGGATAGTGAACATGATATAATTTATTTTCCAATTTTTTTTACAAACGTTACTAACACATAATCGCTACATCTGTTGTATTTTTGTAAGATAATCATTGGTAACATACGCATGTGAGGCAGGTAGTCTGTCGGCGAGGGTGCACGGGTAGGGCAACAGGATCCTTACCCTGGAAGACAGAGCTGCCTTGGGGGGGCGACGTCCACCATCTCCCTCGTCAGACTCCCCCCACCTTGCAGTGACGTGCAGTGTGGGAAACTAGTGCTGCACTAGAGACAAGAGTCTCTGGTGCGGGAGAAGGCGAAGGAGAATAGGGGGAGGTTGCAAAAATTGGGGGTGTTGATCCACCAGACAGGAGCACGAAAGTGCCAAGGTAGGGAGTTGCGTCAGAGGGTGAGAAGGTAAGTGGACCCACTTGGTGACTGCAAAGCCAGCGAACTATGGCGTGGCTGTTGTGTGGGGTTCCATGTCAGGCAGCGACGAGACTTCCCTCTGAATCCAGTACACTGCTGTCTCAGGATCCCTAGCCTCCAGTACCTTCCGTACTTGCAAACTCTTGCGTACCCTTCAACTTCCTTTGTGATTGCTTAGGCATATCCTGACTATGGCTCAGATTAGAGATGAAAGGGGCAGTATTGTTGAGTGGATAGCGGTAGCCGGTATCCCCTAGGGTCAACGGTATGGCGTAAATAAGCAGTGGTGCGGCGGAACTACTGTTGGCGCTGGGCAGGCAGGCTTGTTTTGAGAGTGTCGCAATTACATCTCAGCAAGTCCTTAAGCCTTTTCAACTCTCCCAGTCTAAAGTCAAAACCCATCACTGCTCGGAAAGTGTGCAGTGGATGTGCCACCTCCAAGTAGTATTATTGAAAAACCTGGAAGGCGCGCTTACGCCTCCCAGATGTTAAATACATAAGCAGACTGGAAACCAAACTCCCTGGGCGATCTGAGAGGATGCTGGCTCATAGGAGCCTCAGAAGGGTGAATGGGATAGCCAACAACGGGAATGACAGGTAGAGTAAGTGAAAGAAGATGGTTTAGGAATGAGCGTAGTTTATTGGCATAAGCCAAACTGGAAAAAAATATCCTGTGCCTATGCAGCCTGAAGGGCATGTAGAAGTGATGGCTGAAGAGCACTAATTTCCGTGGGGAGAGTCGTTGATGCAGGTTTCGACATCTCAGGAACTGGCTCATGGTCAGCGTGGCGTAGCAGCTAGGTGCGAAGGCACTCATGGTTGTGAGGGGGTCTGGAAGGGGTCTGGCAGTCGCTGGTCTTCCTAGCCCGGAGCTGTAGCTTGAGATACGGTGGATTAGAAAAATCTACCGCAACAGATTCTGAACCTTAGCAATAACAATTGTTATTGTCTGGACCTCTGTAGTTGCAGGTGAACTGTTACTGGTATGAGTTGCAACTGAATCACGAACTGAGCTTTGTCAGCTCTCTCTCTCATATACCCTCTTCGGCGCGATCTTCAGTGATGGGCTGGCTGCTCGCCTTATAAGAGACAGTGCGAAAGGTAGGGATGATTCCCTCCTTTCCTATTTTCTTTTTGCTTACTGGCAGAAAGACTTCTCGTAGAAAATTATGTACAAAATCCTTGCCCTCGGTTTGGGGAGCAAAAAGGATAACTAGGGAAGGTGTAGGAAGGTTTTTAAATGCACTTGGCATCAGGGTAGATTGCACTGACGTGTGCAGAGATAATTAGTGTCAACTGGTTTATTATAAGGTGTGGGAATATGGAAAAAGCAGGATGAGGCAGCGGCAGCTTCACATCACTGGATGCTGTGAGTGTACGTCAAACATATTTCATTAATTCTTTTCTTAGTAAAACCCTCGATAATATAAAGTGCGTGTATTCATATAGTGTACATTTTATGTGGAATGATATATTTTGCAGATGCTGTAGGAAGTAACAAGATGTGTGGAGTTGAAAGAAGATGTGCTGGAGAACAACATGCTATATCACCCAGCTATATACAGTCCACGTCTTATTTATCTCAAGACAGCCTTCCATGTCCTAGTGAGACTGACGGAGACTACAGGAAACTATATAGCAGCCAGGACAACACTCCAGCTCTTCTCAAGAATGTAGCTAACAATCGGAGTCATACTGTAGCTGACATACGTCTGGCTGCACATTTACGAGAGAAATTTTTCTCGTGCACAGAATATCCCACTAAATTAAATCAAAAATCTTATTCAGAGGTACACCTTCTGAAACACTCTGAGGAGAAACATTTTTCATGCACAATTTGTTCAGCTAAATTCTATAAAAAATATAATTTGAATCAACACTCTCTCGTACACACTGGTGAGAAACATTTCTCATGCACAGTGTGTTCTGCTAAATTTGCTCACAAAAGAAGTTTGAAGCAGCATCTTCTCTTACACACTGGTGAGAAACCTTTCTCATGCGCAGTTTGTTCAGATAAATTCACTTACAAAACCACTTTGGAGCGGCATCTTCTTGCACACACTGGTGAGAAACCTTTCTCATGCACAGCATGTTCAGCTAAATACACTCACAAAAGCAGTTTGAAGCAGCATCTTGTCACACACACTGGTAAGAAACCTTTTTCATGCACAATATGTTCAGATAAATTCACTCGCAAAAGAAATTTAAAGCAACATCTTCTCATACACACTGGTGAGAAACATTTCGCATGCACGGTGTGTTCAGCTAAATTTGCTCGCAAAAGAAGTTTGAAGCAGCATCTTCTCTTACACACTGGTGAGAAACCTTTCTCGTGCACAGTGTGTTCAGCTAAATACATTTACAAAAGCAATTTGAAGCAGCATCTTCTAACACACACTGGAGATAAACCATTCTCATGCACAGCATGTTCAGCTAAATACACTCACAAAAGCAGTTTGAAGCAGCATCTTCTCATACACACTGGCAAGAAACCTTTCTCATGCACAATATGTTCAGATAAATTCACTCGCAAAAGAAATTTAAAGCAACATCTTCTCATACACACTGGTGAGAAACATTTCGCATGCACGGTGTGTTCAGCTAAATTTGCTCGCAAAAGAAGTTTGAAGCAACATCTTCTCTTACACTCTGGTGAGAAACCTTTCTCGTGCTCAGTATGTTCAGCTAAATACATTTACAAATGCAGTTTGAAGCAGCATCTTCTCACACACACTGGTAACAACCTTTCTTAATCACAGTGTGTTCATCTATATTAACACTTTGTCAAACACAATCGTGAAAATCCTTTATAATACTCAGTGTATTGAACTGAATTTACTCATACGTATAGTACAAAGCAACACCTTCTCAAACACACATCTGACATACATTTCTTATGCCCAGTCTGTTTTGCCTAATTTACTCGCAAACATGGTTTGAAACAACGCCTTACCAACCACACTATTCAGGAACCTTATTCATGCACAGTATTTCAGCTAAATACACTCAGACACTCAAACATAATTGGTCAGAAACCTTTTTCATGCATAGTGTGTAGGCTTAATTCACTTGAAAATCTTGTTTGAGTAGACACCTTACTGTATCCGTATCTCGTGCACAGTATGTTGAATTAATTCACTCCAAAATCTAATTTTCACACATTCTTATACACCTTATACACGTCTTAGAGATAACATAAATGTGGTAACTAACAAAAGAATTATCCACCTGTTGCAATTACTAAAAGTAAATTTAATAATTGAACTGAACTGATACTTAGTGAACAATATTCACAAAAATTCAAATTTTGAACCAAGTGGAGAATGTTTCTTTTAATACTTTAAACTAATTTCTGTAAAAACAACACTTATGTTTATAGATGTCAGGTGGCCTATATTGCCCACTAAATTTTTAGTGTACCCAGTTCTGCAGGAACATTCACAAACTTGTGCACAACTCGTCACGAAAACTTTTTTTAGTATATTTTTTTAGTACATTATAGTAGTGAATAATAGTCGTTTTAAATCACTTCCTATCAATTTTGAACACACTTTGAGTTAATATATAGTTAAAACATAATTTTTTTTAGTTCTTGTGTTACTCCACACAACACAAAAAGTTTCAGTAATGTTTAAGAAATGTTTCTTTTGAAACATTTAAATGTATACGATACATTTCAAAATGTTTCTGCAATGTTTTTTAAATGTTTCAGATATGTAAAGTCAACTCTCGATTATACGACCCCGGGAATAACGACCCTCTCGAAGTAACGACCTTTTTTCCAGGAACCGTGGAAAAATGAAAAAAATTTGCTTAAAAAATTTTTAATTCAAAGAAATTAGCAGAAAAAGGCTTTGCATTTATTATGGCCGCAAATGGTTGCAGTTATTTCTCGAAAACTGTACTGCGCACACGGTGTGTTTGTTCTAAAAATATATGTTGCTGTCCCTTTTGCCACGCGATGCGATGGCCAGCCAGCGGGTCCAAATGCCCCTTCCCTAAATTAATTACGTTGTGGAAATAACATGCACTTCCAGATATTTTTAATGCACTTAATCATTTTCATAAACACACATGAGATCACGTTATGCTGTAACTTTTTCACACACCTTTGTCACTGCACGAGCCAAAAAGTTAAGGCGTGTTCCGCCATTACGCGGTACGGTAGATAAAATACAATTTAAATGTAAATCCACTGACTTCAGACATGATGAAAAGATATTAATACGTGCACGAAGCATAGAAAAAAGTATTCGCGCCACGCCAAGTAAACAATAAACAACCAATAACGATTGTATCAGCATGCCACACGTTAAGAACAAAAGCGAATCCTACGTTGCCAAGTCCACGCCTTCAATTTCTACTACGAACTCTTGAGGAAAAAGACCACAGCTGTTTAAAACCCACGTTATTAACTAAAACTTCATTAAGATTTACAACATTTTGCAAATGGTATGCAAGAAACACCACGAGAAAGTAATTTTTTACCACTGTGGAAACTTGAAAACATCACAATACATTGTCAGGGAAACTATTGGTTTGGCAACACTGGCGGGAAACACTGAAAATTCTGGTACAAAACGCCTAAAAAATCGTATTTGAGACGAAAAACTGGTACCGTGCGTCAAATCCACTGTTCCACACAACTACAATATCGGTACGAAAAAATATTATGAAACTTAAAAATTGGTATATGTACCAAGAAAATGGTACGTTGTGTTCGTGTAAATGTTTGTTTACCAAATTTTGAAATTCCAGGTTTATTTAGAGAATTCCCTGACTTTTCCCTGACTTCTCCCTGACTTTTTCCGGTTTTCCCGGTCGCTCGCCACCCTGATAGAGTTGCGCTATCTGTCCGCTCTGCACGCTACTAATATCTACGTTCTCGTGTACAATTCATCAAAAACGTCGAGGGGTTGTTTTGACGTTAAGTTATATAAAAGTGCGCAATGAATAAATATGTCCGCTTTTTCCTTCTTTCTTTGTGAATAATTTACAAGGGCATTGTGCTAGTAACAAATGCCTTTTTTTTTTTTTTTCTCCTCATTAAACGCTATGCTAATCGGGCTATTCGCTCACAAGAAGGCACTCAGCAATTCGGTTTTCTCATTTTTTTAGGACAAGGGTCAGTCATATCTATTGTTTAGCGGTGTTTTTTTAATCGTAAGACGTCTGCCTATTGATATAAATTTATATTTCAACTATCACTTGCGTTATTTTTCCGTTAAATGCTACGGAAGTCTGGCTATTCACTCGAGAGAAGATACTCAGAATCTTGATTTTTATCATTTTTTGGGGACAAGGGTCTGTCAAATCTACCGCTCAACAGTGTGACGTTTGTCTATTGATATACATGTATGTTAACATTATTACGTTGATTAATTTCCCGCAAAACGCTACGGAAGTCGGGGCCCGACTTAGAGACATTTTGCAGAAAATTTTACGTCGAGGGTTGGGGGGCAAAAATAAGCAGTTATCGATTTTACGAATGCGATGGGAGGAACAGTGAGTATTCGTAAAATCGGGGGTCTAGTGTACATTGACATGTATCTGTATTGCATCAGCAATGTTTCAGATACGTATCTGTGTCTCCTCTCAGACAAATATCATTGCAGCATACAAATAACATCCCAGCATATTGTTTCTGAAATGTCATATTTTGAAACATACGTACTTGAAATGTTTCAGACAAATATTAGTATGTACGGTTTTAAAGAAATAAAAATGCATTCCACCTCATAAGGGTTTTGTTTGTTCATAACAGAAATATTTCCGAGAAGTGTCTCTGATATATTTCACTTTATTGACACTGAAATGTGTCTCTTGATGGGAAACAGATAAAGAAAAGATAATGGGAATATGTCATGCAGGTGGAGGAAATTGATAGGCAAATGTGAGGTGAATGATAACGTATGGAGCACCAGCTAGCGACACTGAGCTAGTTACACTCGACAGAATTCTGAGAGGCTCTATACTACAACACTAATTTTGAACTTTTTAAATAGGACTAGTGAAACCATTTTCGCCATGCTTGGCACTCAACCAAGTTAGCACACTGCAATTCAGCAATTTCTTTCTTAATATTTACATTCTATGTACCTTCAAAAACCTGAAGTCTTGCATAAAATTTTTCCCCCCTCCTCTCATTTGCTGTTTATCAATCTTAAGCTATCTTAAAAATTTTAATTTATTGTCACTCCTACTACAGAATATATACCAACAATTTTGGTCATACATAAGTAACATTTCAATCTTTATGAACTAACTACAGGTTCACTTTCATTAATATTTCATGATTTACTGCAGAGACGACAGAGGCTTGTGCAAGAATCTTTTCATAAAAATCTCTTATCCTAAATACGAAGTGTTCATTTATTCACGTTTATTTCATGCAGATTACTGAAGAAGCTATAATAGCAACTGTACACCACAAGCACGTATTTGTATACCCATACACACCATTCCCAATTCATAAAATAATTTGCAAAACAAACAAATGTAGAACAGACATTGTACCATCAAGTTTGTTTTAAGAAATATGTATAATGCGAGAATGCAAAATTATTACTGCAAATTTTTACTGTCTTCTAGTTTTCATATGTATGGTAAATTTTATAAAATTAATTCATGATTCTGTATATTACATTGCAAACATGATATGTTTAATATCTTTGTGCAAAACTGAATTTTAAAAAATCCAAGGTATGCAATAAACTAAACTGAAAAACGTATTTTGAATACTTTATGACAACCAAAAAGGTTTCCATTCAAATTGGAATGTTTCATTAGGCCTACTCAAATACATAACTAGGAAATTTACTGAGAATGTCTGAATTCAGCCTATAGAAAATAAATCATGGAAATTATAAACTCATAGTCCCAGTATCAGTCACCCATTTTCTAGACTTTACTTAATTTCTCTGCGTATATACAACTATTAATTTTAACATTTTTAAAGACTTGTAGCAAAAGCGTAATGCAGACTCAACAAAACATTAGAAGAATCTATACAGGATAGCACATAAATGTGAACAATGCACCTGTCTAGAAACATAAAGCAACACCTTCTTCCAAATGATGGCAATACAGCGTGTGTGTGGATGCCACAAGGCTCAGGCTCATAAAGTATGTGCTTTGTTATTTTTGGTATTCTTTGAAAAAAGAGATGTCTTAATTAAATAAAAATATGTACACAATAAGCATAAACCTGTTGAATCATTAATGCAACATAATATTGTTACGTTTGATTTTTATGAGGCCCCAATTTTTTATACAAATTTCCGGTAAATTCAAAATTTCCTAATTTTGTTGGATTTATATTCCGTGTTTTGGCATAGTCCTTGTGGATTGCTACTTGTCGTGGAGATTTAACCGAAAACCCGGGCAGTTATGTTTCCACAAGTCGGGGGCACTGGACTGGGGTCATCGCCTCGCGCGAAACACGGTCTAAGCAGGGCATGAGCTTTATAAGGGGAGGGTCTGCCCTCCCCCTGGGGTCGTTGTCATCGGAAGGTGCCCGCTGGAACAAAGCATGAAGACAGGCTATCGGAACATGTAAGTTAATTTCATTTATTTATTTATTTTTGAGTTGGAAATACCCCCTACCTTGAGGCCGTTAGGAGTGACGATACGAGACGTTTAAATAATCAAAATACTTGCACTATAGTTGTGAAAGGTCCAGACGTCTGGAAAGCAAATCTAGAGATTTAGTAGAATTTAAACTTTGTTGGGTGATTAAGTTTGATAACAGTAACTGTATTTGTGTCGCAGAAATGGAAATGTAGTAATGATGATAAGTCGTACGTAGTTTTGTTTGTTTTCTTACTTGTCAATTCTAGTCAAAATTTTGTAAACGTTTCTTTGATATTTGTTTTTGTATTAAATTCTTAAAACAAATTCTTTAACTTTAATTTTCTTTGTTGATAACGAACCTATTTTATGGCTGTATACCTTCTCATGAGTTCTCTACATCTGGAAGCTAAGCACGCCCCTAGTTACCCCCGTAACAATATTTACCTGTGTAAAACTTAAAATTTCTCCTTTAACGATAATACTTTGAATTCCTGCCTGTAGTAGTAGGCTTACAGTATTTGTATTTCCTACAAATAACAATTATTTTCGCTCAGACAAAAACCACAACTCTGTCGGTTTTTTCACAACAGTAGCAGTAACTTGAAGGCAGCTATAGAAGACAGTTTATGTTTGGAAGAGCATCATTGGTGTGTGCTACAAAGTTGATAAGTTTGACGCACCAGGATGACGTGGCAGGCCCCACGTTGAAATGGCACTAATTTGACGGGGGGTGGGACGTGAAAATGACAATGACACTGACTCGGTGAGTCGGACGGGATATGAGTGACAAATTTACGGGAGTGGACCGGCTAGCAGGGAGAGATGAGATGGATAGTGAGGAAAGGGCACACGACGGAAGCCGTGGAGGAAACCCCCTTTGATGAAGATCCCAGGGTCAATAGGCCGACGACCACGGGGCAGGCTATGTACCAGTGGATTGATGTACCCTCAAATGACGGATCTTCGGGGACTTGTTAGGGCCAGTTCCCACACCACAATACACTCAAAGTTACGCTAAGCATCACTAGGGACAGGGTGAGCCAAAAAACTATTCGCAAATGAAAGACTTGAATAGTTTTCGTTTTTTCCTCACCGTGAATAAAAGACTGGTACTCGCAGAAGACCAATGCCAGTTAAACAGACCTGGAACACAAACCTCCCCAGTAGGTTACACGGTAAAAACAGCACTGGGCTGGCGGTACACTTAATGAATAACTTACGCCCCTGGACACGATGGCCGGCAGGAGATGAGGAGTCCCGGGTCAAAAACAACACATTACACTTACTTCCCACTCTGTTCCTGTGTATTGTTATAAGTAGGATATTTATTTTCCTTTTCGTTAGTATTCAACCGCAGCGTCGTTTACTGAATCAACTTACACTGTTATCTGCTCCTTTGGGTAACAGTATGTTACCCCAGATAGTTGTTCAACTGTAGAGTAATTTTAAATCTGATTGTAATGTGCTTTCTGTTCTTGGTCCTATGTATTGTTACTAGTGTGTTGTTTTAGCAGATGGTTTTCTATACCAGTTTGCATTCAACTTTTTTTTATTAGTTCATGTATATTATTGTTAGAATGGTTGTTTATATTGTTTTGTTACCACATCAGCTGCTACTTGATTGTAACAGAGTATCTTAATGGTTTGCGATTTGGACCTTATATGGTTAAGACTATGTATTACGTGCACCAAGCTATCCATGTTTTTTCTCTCCATCCATCATTATGTGCAATATTATATGCTATCTAAAGATCCCCATAACGAGCATTGCTCAAGGGGCTCAAACTCTATGTTAAATATGTGTTACTGTATTTTTGTAATGAGTAATAAATAAATAAAAGCCTCCTTTTCTGTGACTGTATAATTCTTTTCTGCTTGATTTAGTGTCCTGCTTGCCATAGCAACAGTCTTCTCTTCACCTTGTTCATCCTCTTGGGCTATCTTGCAACCAAGGGCGTAAGCAGAAGCATCTGTGTAAAGTTTAAATTCTTTCCCTTGTACTGGATGGAAAATAGCATGTTCACTCAAAAATACCACTTCCAGCTGCTCAAATGCTTCCTGTTCTTTACTAGACCAAATCCACTTCCTATCCTTCTTCAAAAGCTCCAACAGGGGTACGGCTAAACCTACTATCTTGTCTGAATAGTTACGATAAAATCCTAGTACTCCCAAAAATGTTCTTAGCTATCTTACATTATTCGGTGACGGAAAATTTGTAATAGCTGCCAACTTCTCTGGTGCAGTTCCAGGGTGTCTACTAGGTCACGAAAGTCCCGATTTGTGAAAAAGGTCACGAAAGTCCCACAATAGTCACTAATTTGAAGTATATTTGGGTATAAGTCACGAAAATTATTTCTGGGTGTTTGATTCTTGTTGAATAATTTGTCAAACGTGCATGTTTACACTACTAGTATTTCTCGTGCACTGTGCAAGTAAAATAAATAATTAGTTTGTATATTAGTTATCATAGTAATCTTCATAAAGACAACTTAAATGTAGGTATACGTTGATTACACATTTTAAAATTGGACATGCTTCGCGCTATCAGCAGTTTGAGGAAACATAATGAAAATTGTCGGCCGTGTTGCACTTGTTCAAAAATTTTTAATTAATTCTGTTTGAACAATTTTTCAAGAAAAAGTCACAAAAAAGTCACTAAATTGTACTTTTACAATCTGGTAGAAACCCTGAGTTCGAATACCTTCTGACGTTAACATGTGGCCTAAAAATGGAACTTTCTCTTGGCAGAATAAGGATTTCCGAATTTTAACTGTCATTCCAGCTTCACGCAATTTAGACAAAATAATCTGTATATGCTCTAGGTGTTCTTCGAAAGTTGTAGAAGTTATTAATATATTGTCCACATATGGGGCAAAACTTGTACATTCCTGACCTAAGGTGATATCTAGGCACCTCGTGAACTCTGCAACGGCATTACATAAGCCGAATGGCATCACCTGAAATACATACTGTTGATTTTTTAACAAAAAGGCTGTATATTGCTGAAACTCCTTTTGTAGCGGTATTTGCCAGTATCCGTTGGTTAGGTCAAGGGTTGTCGTATACCTAACCCCTTGATAAAGTCTCAGAATGTCACTGGTAGGTCTCTGTCCTTCTCGATCCTAAACTGTAAAACGACTGCAAGCACGTGCATCCAGACATAGGCGAACTGTACCATCCCTTTTAGGTACACATACCATAGGAGAGGTGTATGGACTGGCTGCCCTCCTAATTACTTTCCAGTCTAACATGATCTGTAGGTACTCTTGTGCTGCTGTCAAATATTTACTAGGTATAAGATAACTCTTACTGCGAAATGGTGCATCCTGGATTGCTTTAATTTGCTTGGTATAGCCTGTTCAAATCTGGTGTATCAGAAAAGGTATTTACATGACTGCTTAACACTTCATATAGCTTCTGTTGCTGTCTATTATAAATTCTCTTTGACATGGAAACTGCATTACAAATCTCTTCTAACACTGTATGGTTAGTATCACTGCTAGGTATCCTGCTTAATTGAAATAAATTCAAATCCTTTCTCAGTGTTCCCACAAAACTGTCTGTTACTTGCCAGTGCTCAAGTAGAACAGTTGTAGGTGCTTCATCTTTACTGGAAATCAACCATCCTCCAAAATCTAAAGTGATACAATATTCAAATTAGGAACCTTGTGCCTAATATTAAGGGTTTTGCCAGATACATGACAGTTAAAACTGAAGCTGTTTTTGGCTTTCCTTGGCCCTCAGTATTTATTAATGTCTGCCTGTTAACTAATGGGCTAGACCTTGATGTAGTTCCCACAATCTTTAAGCTAGATATAGGTAAATAAGGTAGCTTTACTCCACTATTTTCAATGTCCTGTACCAGGCTGGTGCTCATGCAGCTCACTTCTGCACCACTATCTAAAAGTGCTGTAGTGTGCACCCCACACACTCTTACTGCTAACTCTGGTCATAATGCTGCTGCGGAACTCACTACTGGATCAAATGACTCTTCTAACAAAAACTCTCTATCTGAGTCATGTAATAATACAGTGCACATAGCTTTAGAATCGTCCATATTATTCACTTCCCAGTCGGTTGTACTTATTGCCCCCTCTGTGCTCGTAACAGGCGATGGGATCAGTGGCCGGAGATCTTGCTCGCTGATCCTACCTAGTTTAACGGTACATTCTCAGGCTTGTTGCTGGGCCTCTCCTCAGCAACCTGTACCCACTTGTACTTAGTGCTAGTGCTAGGATATAGTGGCGCACTAGGGTTCAGTGGTTGGTTCCTATGAAAATAGGTATTTCCATCTAGTCTGGGTTTTGTCTGTTCTGGGTTAGGCGCTGTGTTTGTTTTAGCTTGCCTGCGGTTTGCTGATGTAGGTGCACTACCATGTTGGTGTACCCTTTTTCCATACCTCTGCGAAAAATGCTGACCCGTCTCTGAATCCGTACTATCGTGGTCTGACTCAAACGATCTATGGCCATGGTCTGGGATGACATCGTTCAAAGTTAATTTCTTCTTTGTCGTGGTTGACTCAATAATATCCTCACTTAAAGAGAGGTTTGAACACATGGAAAATAATAGTAATAGTTCAAAATTTATTTATGATATTGGAAATCAGAAGACATGGGATAGAAAGGAGTTGAAGGATGCTTGTACGTATCTTCAAAGTGTTCTAAGTGATGGTGAAGGATGCGATATAAACGGAGTTGAACTGTTTGACGAGTTGCAAATTTTTGCACCAATTGCAATTTCTGAAAACTCTCCAGTTAAATCTTGTTCTTCATAGCCAAAGATGGTCATACAGACACTTCCCCAAACGTTTTTGTTACTTTGAGAATTCTCCTGACACTCCCAGTTTCGGTGGCCAGTGGGAAAAGAAGTTTTCCAAGTTGAAACTGATAAAAACTTATTTGCGATCAACTTTGTCTCAAGAGCGTTTGGGTGGGCTAGCAACAATGGCCATTGAAAATGACTTGCTTATGTAATGGACACAGATTTCATACTCAAGGAATTAGCAAAAATGAAAGCCAGAAAAGTTTCTTTTTAATGATTTATGTTTTTCAATTGTCTTACTTCCCTACCAGCACAGCAAGTCCCCAGGATGTCCTAGGGACATCCATTGTGGATATCCGGGTACATACGATCCTGGGGATGTCCTGGGGATGGATATTTCGGATGTCCGAGAGCTCCGAAAAACCATGTCCCTAAGACGTCCCAAGTACCTCCTCGAAAAGTACATCACATCCCAGGAAGCTCCTTGGAAGACAAATATGGGTCATCCTAAATTCCTCATCTGGGGAGCTCTCAGGGATGTCCTTACAGGGAGCTCCTCTGAGGAACTCCCTGGGATGTCCGAGCAGGAGCTCCCTGGGATGTCCGAGCAGGAGCTCCCTGGGATGTCCGAGCAGGAGCTCCCTGGGATGTCCGAGCAGGAGCTCCCTGGAATGTCCGAGCAGGAGCTCCCTAGGATGTCCGAGCAGAAGCTCCCTGGGATGTCCGAGCAGAAGCTCCCTGGGATGTCCGAGCCGGTGCTCCCTGGGATATCCGAGCAGGAGCTCCATCAGACGTAGTGGATTTCTAGGCAAGTTCCTAATATGACCATTAGATAGCTCACGATATTATTTAAATATACTTGAGGTTTGTTGCAATTAATTTAGTAGATAACTCATAACATTTATGTATGCCTTAAGAAATTAGTAAATTTATTAATTTCGACGCACATATTTTATTATTACTGGTAGACTTTTGGAAGTTGAAGCATTAAAAAAAATGTTATTACAGGCGAATTGTTTATTTTAAAGGTTTTTAAGAGGCTACATTAACAATTATGTGTATTTGACTGTGTGTTAAATACTAAGTTTACATATCACCAAGACAAATACATTGGTTTTCTTTTGTGTTGAGTACTAAACTTTTACTTTCGCTGCTGGAAGGAGCTGCTAGGGATGTCCCAGAGATGCATTTAATACAGGTCCCAGGGAGCTCCTAGGGATATGCCAGGGACGTGTTTAATACAGGTCCTAGGGAGCTCCTAGGGATGTGTTTAATACAGGTCCCAGGGAGCTCCTAGGGATGTCCAAGAGATGTGTTTAATACAGGTCCCAGGGAGCTCCTAGGGATGTCCTGGGGATGTATTTAATGCAGATCCCAGAGAGCTCCTGAGGATGTCTCGGGGATGTGTTTATTACAGATCCCAGGGAGCTCCTAGGGATGTCCGTAGGTAGTACTTTTCCATGAACTTTTCCTACATAAAAAGTACTTGAAATGAACTTCCCTAGGACGTCCTAGGGACGACAGTTCCCACATCCTACAGACGTCCTCAGGATGTCTGTGTGCTGGTAGGATTGTTATTTGATTGTGAGTGTATTAATTTACTTTCCATTATCATAGATAAGTATGTATTTATATTTATGTAGGCGTAATTAATGCAAATTTGTAAAATATTTCGTGAAGTAGCATTTATTTTTAAAAAGTAGAGTATGTATAAATCAATTGACTGATAACCATAACACTGTCATATAAGCCAAAATACTCCAAAAACTCAAATTCTGTTTCTGAACCCTTCTTTTAAATTTCACCACGAGGAAAAGAAGGGGGCGCCAAAATAATGTTTGCTTACACTTGTAAAATGTCTAGGACCGGCCCTGGTAGCATTCCACATTTGTATACCTGCACACAACCCGGAAATGTGAGCCCCCACAACCTGAGTACTTGGGGGGACTGGGAGTTGAATATATTCCTAGGTGCATGATTCCTATTACTTACTTGGTCTATTTCCACAGGGGCGTATTCCTTCCCGTGTGATGTGCCTGGTGCTACATAGTCATTGTTCACAACTGGTGCCGACGCCCCTCGGATTTCCCGAGTGTTTTGGAATGCAGCCTCAGCTGCAAGTGCCTTTTCCTGGGCCTGGGCGAAGGTCAAAACAGTTTCAGATAACAGTCTGCGCTGCACCATTTCATCCTTCATGCCACACACAAAACGATCCCGTAGCGTGAGGTCCAGGTTATTGCAAAAATTACAATGTTCGGCAAGTCGTCGCAGTTCAGCAATATACTCGGCGACACTTTCCTGATCCTGTTGATTGCGACTGTGAAATTTAAACCTTTGGTATATTTCCGATGGTTTTGGCGCAAAATGGTTTTTTAATAGTGCCACAATCTCTACATACGTTTTAGTGGCGGGAGTATCTGGCGAAATTAACGACCTCACAACCCCGTACGTTTTTGGCCCACACACACTTAAAAGAACAGCACGTTTCTTCTCGTTACTTGTCACTTCATTAGCTTGAAAATAAAACTCCAAACGTTCTGCATAGGCGTCCCGAGTGTGCGGGTTCGCAACATCAAATTCTTCAATATTCCCCAAAGTAGCCACGATGCTTGATGTATACCTACTATCTTCAGCTATCCCATCCTCGTCGTCAGTGTTACTTTATTAACTTCATATCTGACATAATATAATCATAACACACAATAGTTACAACATCGCTGTCCGTCGACCGTTTCATTACTGTCCATCCACAACAACTATCTATACTGAGTACTCATCTGAAAACACCACAAGCAGGAGTACCAACTTGCATATTATAACCCTAACACATACTAACACTAAAATATAACATCCTAAAACCCAACACTATTTTTGAACATTACATAAAATACATCGAGCATTGGTACAGGCAGTAAGTGTATTTTAATAAAAAGTACTATACTGATAATATTCCCGCAGTCCAGCTACCGCCTTGTGGCAGAGTTTCCTCTGTTCAGCTTTCCTCCCTCTGCTGCCACATCACATGCTTCCATTCCATTCGCTTAAGGTCCTGATCAGCAAAGAGTGTTTTCCTCCCACCGTTCTTCTCTCACTGTGTACCTTGCAATAGCTGTCCCTTCGTCCCCTGTAGTGCTCTCTTTCCAATTTTTCCCAACTGCCCCAGCCCATGGAGCACCTGCTACATTTTCACCAGCCCCCCTACCCACCTCCGTTCCTTCAAGGTTCCCCACCCAAGATCCGCGATCGTCTAAGAGGGCTGACCTCTTCCCCCATTCTCTCCTTGTCCCCTGTAACTTTTTCCCTTTACCCACTTTGCAGCCCTTCGATCTTCCTTTCCTCCACTTCATGGTATGGATCCCATACCACAGCCGCATACACCAACACTGGACATACCATAGTGGTGTATGCCCTCTCTTTCAATGTGCTACTACCCCTTCTAAGCGCCCCCTCCCCAGCAGTCCCAGGACCTGCCTACCCTTCCTTGCCACTCTGGTCACCTGCTTCTTCCAGCTCAAGTCCTCCTGCAAAAAAAACCCAGGTGGCTTCCCCTATCACCTCTTCACCCTGCTGGTATTCCATCTTACTCACCCTCTTCCTCTTGGCAAATCTAACAATTTTGGTTTCATCAATTTTGATCCTCATCCCATTAATTACTGTCCATTTTTCCAACATTCTTGGATCTTCCTGCAGCTTCCCCGTACAAGACACATTCATCCACAAACATCCTCAAGCCTCACCCTACTTCTGTGCCTATATCATTCACCATTACGATGATTAATAGCAGGCCCAGAATGCTTCCCTGCAGCATCCCAAAGGCCACTTTCCCCTCCCATGAGAGTGCTTCACCCACCCACCCTCTGCCGTCTACCTGTGAGGAAGTCTCACCACTCCCCTAGCAATCTTTCCACCTTACCCATCAGGATGTTGTGCTGCACCTTGTCAAATGCTTTCTCTAAGTCAATGAAACAAGAATCTATCTGACTTCCTCTATCTGCTTTTCCAACCAACTCTTCCAACAAACATGCCAGCTGTCTCTCGCAAGAGTACCCCCTCCTAAACCTGTGCTTCCTCTCATCTAGCCATTTTATCTGCTCCATTTCCTTCTTGAGAAACCAACATAACTCTTTCCACCACCTTTCCAACACAAGAAGCGAGGTTCACCAGTCTGTAGCTGGCTGGGCTGCTCTTATCTCTCTTCCCCTTCTTATAAATAGGAATAACCACTGCCTCCTTCCACTCTGCTGGTAGTTTCCCTTCCTCCAGGGACTTGTCAAACAGTACCTTCATGTATCTCTTGAGCACCTCCCCACCTAGCTGTAACATACTATTCCCTATGCATCAGGACCTGAGGCGTTCTTGCCATCCAGCTTATTTACTATTCTCCTGATTTTTCTCACCTAAATTACCTGTTCATCTCCCTGTGTATTGCTCCTCGTTCCTTCCCACTCCTGTCCTTACCAAAAACTCTTAGTTTGTGTCTTGCTAGCACACTTGCCTTTTTTTACTTTTTTTAAATCTGCTGTGGCTGCATTTCTATCATGCTCTCTCAGTGCTGGTATATTTTCCTCTACCCCCCTTGAGTATTTAATGTGTTTGAACAATCCCTGCTATTTTCCCTTACTTCCTTCAACCATAATCACACTTGGGTAACCCTTCCTTGCACCTTTACTTTTCTCTACAACTGCCCACTCAGATCTCTTAGTGGTTCTCTTACTTCCACCCCTAGGCACTTAATTTTCTCCTCTTCCTCACAGTCTCTTATCCATCCTGTTGTAATACGCTAGCTCCCCACCCTAACGTTTCTTTTTTGGCCACATATCTATCTCGTGTCTCACTAATTATTTATTTCAGTCCTATTCACAACTAATTAACCCCCCCCCCCCAATCCCTTCCCAACTGCTATATTTTTCTACCAATGCTCCTGCTCGGTCAGCTCTGCCATATTGCCACTTTGCCCTTCTGTCCCATACACAGTTTGACTAAAGGAGTGTCGTGGTCACTTGCTCCCTTCACCACCACAGAGGACGCAAGCACATCCTCTGGTCTTACCAGCACAGCGTCTAGCAGCGTCCCGTCTACTGCGTGTGTCCGTGTTGCCTCTGTCACAACCTGTCTTAGCCCTAAATTAACTAGCCTGGTAGCTCTCCTCTGACCCAGTGAACCTACTTCCTCCCTTCCATATTCCCATTTTACTCCAAGCAGATTTTGGTCCCCTGTCACTTCCACCCAGCAGTCATCTCTTAGCAAGTCTATTCTTTCCACCACTTTCTGCAGCTTTGACCCGCTGATCTCCAATATATATGTTCAGATTTGGTAGCAGTTCAGCCCAATTACAGAATGACAAACCCTACCTCCAACCAAAAGTTTAGATCAGCACTTGGAAATCTATGTACTATAATACTGACCATAGTTTAAACTTAAATCCAAATATAAGTAAAATAAAATAATTAGGCTACTTAATTGGAATCCAAACCAAAGTGATTTTTCTGGTTAAAATAAATATCTGTTTGCCTTTAAAAAATCCCCTTGCTCTATATTTCTTCAAAATTCACACGACTAGTTAAAACCAATAAAAATGGTTCGTCAGTGCAGGACCACAAGGTTTTATGTCAGAGTACTACAGTCACAAGAAATAAAATATCATAAAAGTAATAAACAGTAATTACTAATTAACAAAATCGAAACTGTAGAAAACATATTAAAGTTTCAATCTTAACAGGGAAATGCTTAACGTGAAAATTACGGTAGCGTCTCTCTGTTAAAAACCTTGCAGTAATGTCCCCTGTACATGACGTCAGAAAGCATTAAATGCTGTATTGCTCACTAAATTAATACACGAATTAATTCAAGTATGTCAAGCCTCTTCCGAAAATATTACTGCACCTTCTCCTGTTTATAACTTGTCAGGGCACCAAAAAAGTAACTAAAATATTAACGATTGCGGACTTCAACAAAGACACGGCCACTTCACTGCATTTTAACGGAGTCCGTTGAAAATATGAACTAACGAGTAATTGAAAGTTTTCTAGCCAAATAATATTCATTGTAGCCTCGTAGCATACAGGCGAGAGGCACACTTATCATTAAAAATAATTCGTTAAGTAAAACAAATGTAATGATTCCAGCAGTGTAAAACGCACCCAAATATAACTAATTTATTCTTGTAAATGTGACATGGTTTTTGCGAAACTCTATAAATTGTAGTAACCAAGAATGTATGAAACGCCTATTAAAAACAATGCGGACGATGAGTCAACCTACTACTACCGCTCGTTGTTTGCAAGCCGCCGCGAGCTTCACTAAGCGCACGCGGCCAACCATTGCAAAAGATAGGCAGTTGCCAGATCTAACTTATATGACCATGCACGGGGGGGTCTAAAATGTATCCCCTTGGAAAGGTAACCTTTCAGACTTTTGGTGGCAGTAGTGTAGCTAGGTAGAAACTGGAAAGGTATCCTTTCTGACTTCTTAAAACGCCTTAGTTTTAATGCCAATACGGACTGGAAAGGTATCCCCTCGGAAAGGATACCTTTCAGGATTTTCTGTACAATACCACAACAGAAAATTAACTGGAAAGGTTACCTTTCCAATTTCTTAAAATGTTTTAATTTTAATGCCAATACAGACTGGAAAGATATCCCCTAGGAAAGGTAACCTTCTCAGTTTGCGACATGGTTGTGCTAGCTCACAAAATCCTGAAAGGTATCCCCACTGAAATCAATTCCCAAAATGGCTGTCAGACAACTGATGTATCAATACAAGCACCTATATAGTTTCTCAGTTTCACACTAGGTGGCACTGCAGGGGCGATTCTAGGAAATGTCATCTAAGGGGGCCCCGGGGGCCAATTAAATATCACCACTTGCGTTTTGCACCGACGCAGCGCAACGCAAGGAAATCTGCTCTGCACCTGCACCTCGGGTCGTAGTTGGAATTAAATATACTCGAATACGCAAGGGGCGGAGCCTATTTTGGCTCGGCGCAAATAGCTCCCCTCTCCTACTTACACAAGCCAATCAAAAAATTTGTAACATCATCCTCACTGCCACTTGAGCGGCAAAAGCTCTCTGCACACCCGCGTGCTTACATGCAGATATAGGTTCCATGTAGCAGTGAACATTTCTCGTGCTAAAAGTAGTAATGTTTTTGTTAAATTTTTCGTAACTTCAAATTTTGTAGCCTTCTCGTGATTAAGCAATGATGTAAGAAGTATAGGTTCACATCAAATTATGAAGGAACATTGTTACAAAGTTTTCATTACAAGTGTATATGTCGTAGTTGTGTTTTGAAGTGTGAAAGTAAATTTCCATAATGTCGTGGTACTTTCAGTGTAGTGCATGGCCGTGGTGTAGTGGATGCGTGTGTTCATTTTTGTGTTCGTGAATAATCAAGTGCTTTATTTATGGAGAGCAGCATTTTTGTAACACAATTAGAACACATTAGAGTGGTTTTCTTCTGTAATCAGCTTTTACATACTTTATGTTGCTAACGGAAAATAAAGTGCGTAAAGTGATAGACGTGTGACGCGATGAGAGCAAAAATTATGTGTACATTTTATATTTGTACTGATATTAATTTGAGTGGCCTAGTTTTGAAATTCACGTAAGTTATTTTAACTTGTGTGGCATGGTATTTGTAAGTGTAGGCCTACTACCTAATGGGCTATACATGTGGCATTCGTCTTTCAGTGAGTCGTAAATCGTGATACGTTGATTATTTCTAAATAATTCAATGCTAATGTGTAGTGAATACGAGTGGCGTTCGTACAACTATACTGCAATAAATTTAATTAGGTCTAGATTGTTGAAAGTTCAATGTTCACCGAGATAGGGTGTGATATGTGTAGACAGCAAGTCTCACGAAATACTTAAAACTAAAATGGTAGCCGTCCCGTTTTATGAAATAAAGAGAATCCCAACAGAATCACTCTTAAATATAAAGCACATATGTGGAAACAAGTCGGCAAGAAAGATGTGATGTTGAAACACCGCATCCAAGCAAGTAAAATAGAGAGGTAATGTCACTGTTCTAAGCAATTAGCCAAACAGGTACTTGCAAAACATTTTGGCTATTTATTTACATTATCATTTGCATAAAAGTTTTAAGCAAAGTTTTTAAGGTTACAAATAACCTCGTCACAAACCAACTCTTATTTTCTCGTCGCGTGCCACGTAAAAATACCCTCAAAATATATTCCGGGGAAAGGATAATTCGTTGCCCATTTTTAATTGCTTCCTTAGTAAAAAACATTTCAGTTTCGTATTTCTACTGTACTTCGTAACTATTAAGGGCGCCGGGCGGAACCGTGGGAATTTATGCCCAGCGTCAACGGACGTATTTCGTTTTGATTGTGGCTGGTGGCAGTGTTCCTAACTACGGGTGTGAATTCCTTCCCCTCTGTTTCTCCCCACATACAGATGAGCTGACAAAAGAAGTGGGAGGAGTAGAGAGGAAGATAGCTAGTGAAGGTCACATCGCTC
>PNEQ01071165.1:6473-51701 GCA_003012365.1 Medauroidea extradentata
ATATATATATATATATATATATATATATATATATATATATATCTTACAAGAAATATAAGACATTCGAACTTCCTCACACAAAGAATTTTCGTCTTTCCTTAATTCCAGTTTAAGCTTGTTGGCTGTCCCTCCCGCCAATGATCACTGCCTTATTTCTCTCTCTCCACCACTCCCACAACCGCACACCTCTCTCCGAACATTTTCAAACTGCATTACTTCACAGTGAGTTGACCATATGCCCCGTAAACGAATTGTTTGTAAAATTACTACACCAGGAGTTGTAAGCATGGTAGCAGTCTCTTGTGTTTTTATGAAACTGTCAACTGTATACTGATGTTACCAGATTTGTATAGAAATAGTAACTGTTGCTCTATTCACACGTTGAATTATAAGTGTCTCTCATACTCTGTTGGGTGAAATACTTCCCGAACTGTTTAGGAGATTTATTTTACTAAGTGAATGTGAAACTCATATTATGAATGGTAATGCATTGAAATTTCTACTGATTTTCCATCAGTAAAATCGTTTGGCCTCGGATCATTGGGAAGCGTGGACACTAGTTGAGTGATAGCTGCGTAAAGGTAATGCGACGTATGGTGCGTGTGTCTGTTGTTATCTGTGCCATCAAAACTCCAAGTAGCTGGCATTCCTAATGTAGCCCCCGTCAATGTCACCCAGCGGAATGCACAGCTACAGCATGTATAGAAATTTATTCAGAAACATCCGCCTAGGAAAAACATTCAAGGAACTTAACACGCTTTTATACCCATTTCAGTATCTCCAAAAATCTTGAAAACTTATTTCCGCCACCGAAGATGGCAGAAATGGTGATTATTATGGTATACAATAAAAGGGTCACCACAAAATATCTCATATAGAGTTGAGCAGTCGGCGACTTGCGCCTAAGAGACATATGGTGAGATGTTATGAGTGTGCCAGTGTCGTACATAGCGCTTGCATACTTCCAGGCCTCGGACGTGCCAGATGTGCCCACCAAGGCAGCCACCTTAACCTAGGACATGAACCGGAAGTGAATCGTTCATGATGCCATAAATACTTAGCTACCTCGGAGACGTATTCAGTCATTCTGAAGAAACATAAAAAGGCAAAAAAAAGTTAGTAGTAATCGGTATCTGTTAACTTTAGTAAAGTTTGTTTTCGAATTTTTAACTATTTTGTAATTTGCGGTTTGTAGATATTAAATTGGATGATGTTGTGAGTCAGTTTCTCGTTATTGTTAACAGTGCATGAAAATGTACTTAACTTAAAATTTTTACTGTTTTATAAAGACAAGCGCAATTCAAAGGTTGTCCAGGACACACACACATATTTAATTTTTTTCTATTTCACGAACGTACGCAATTTTTGACAGCTGTTTCAGAAACTGAATCCACTATATTTTACATGTGAATCCATATTTCAGTGTAGTGTTAATACGAGTTAAGGCACAGTGATGAAGACATTCCTGAAAATGCTTGTTACTGAATGATAATTCATAAATTAGCACATTTAACTAACTCGTTAGTGGTGAAAACTAAACAACAGGATTAAATCAGGTTTTTTTTCGAAACTGTGATTAAATGGGTCTGTCGTTGGCTCGGGCACGATTGTAGGGGAAGGGGGGGGGGGGTAGATGGTCGGTGACCGGATTTTCACATGTTGAAATCATGCAGGCCGATGTCGCTGGTCAGCAGGTTTTCTCGGAGATCCTCTGCCCCCCTTACCTATTTCGACACCTCATATTGACGTAATTATCTGTGGCAAGTAGATGTATACGGGCATCCAGAGTGCGATACCCTAGCCTTCGGACACACTTCTGATACGATATTTATAATTATCGGTCTTTAAGGGAAAAAGTCAGAAACATAGTAATTTTATGAACGTTGTAAAGCATAGGAAAGTAAATGTATTTTATGGTGGGGAGAAGATGGTAGCTCTTAACTATTAAACGCTCAGATAAGGGATGGATCGTGGATTCACAATCTCGCGAATCGTGCATTGGAGTGCGGGCGTCGCGGATTCGGAAAGTCGGAAACAGACGTCGTAAAATGCAGTCGTTTCCACTATGCCGGTGTGTATACGGAGGAGAATATACCGGCGTGTGAGGGGTGGTACCGGCGAGTTGGAAGAACGGTTGCATAATGAAGTAGGCGCCTTCCACCCCCGGGCCGTGAATCACCGCAATTACTGCGGCACCTCTCGTGTCCGCCGACACGCGAGGCCGGAGATCGCTACCGGGGCGCGCTGCAACACGTACACAAACATACTAAAAAAAAACACAACGCATCCACTTCAGCACACAAACTTCAATGGGCGAAACATCAGAAATTGTACTGCACGTAGTACTATATACAAGTGCAGAACGGTAACTTCGGCCTTTTATAGCTGCGCATTTTGGCAAATAGCACAGAAAATTGAACATTTAGTACTTTGCGATAGTTAAAAATAAATAAATAATTTTTTGTTTAAATAAATTCACACTACTGAATGCAATATTTGCACTGCAATTTTTTTAGCAAATGCTTTTGGATAGGTGGACTTACCGCGCGGCACCTACAGTATAGTGGAATATTCATAGATGTCACTTTAATCGCTCTCGTAACTCAAAAAATATTTGTTTACCTTTAGAATTTTATATTGTTCAGGTTTTATTTAAACTAAAATTGGAATGGGATGGACAGTAATTATTATGAGTATTAATTAACAATATAATAATATGTAATTTATGAACAGTTTTTATTGTCTCGTCTACGTGTGTTAATTTCCTGTGACTTGACCGACTGCTTCACGAGTTATATTTGTACGTTTTGTTTTTTGTCGTTATTATGTGTAACTCCTGCATTCAGTGAAAAAATGCGTTTTAACGTTGTTTAGAATTTTTAAAGTGTGGTGCACTTATATTATTCTCATGAGGTGTATGAAGTTATATTTCGTGTAACTGTTTTACGAGAAAGAAATGGTTGTTTGTGTAAGGAGTTGGAAGTGGCGGTTGTAAGAACTATACGTATTTGTATTTGGGTAAGTCAGTCACATCGTATAATGAAAACTCTGCATGGAGTTTATGTTAAACAAGTTATAGCACTAGGAATACACTCTAACACAGGTCAGCATTCGAATTACCCTTTAATAAATTTTTCATTAGTTGTGTTCCTACAAATACACTTTAAAATAAATCCGAAAATGAAATACATTGAAAAGAAATATATTCTTACTATATATCAAGCGAGACAGTCAATTATCATTGCAGATCTTAACAGTGATATGTTCACAGAGGTAGCACATTTGTGCTGAGTAAATGGAACGAAATAAAAGCATTAGCTTATAGTTCTACACGGGGAAAATATTTAGTGACAGCTACAACATATTTTGTTGGTATTCAGCGTGCAAAATATAATTTGTGCTTACCACGAAAACATTTTGCTGTCACCACCAACATATTTAAATCACCGAAAATATTGTTTTGTGTTTACTGCAAAATTATTTGGCAGGTATAACATCCTAAAAAATTTATTTTCTTTCGGTGTATCTTCTGTACCGTCCTAGCTCCAGTCAGCTGGTGACCTCTCACCTGTCAGTACGTTTATGCCACCAGTCAGATGTCTAGTTTGGAAAACACAACTTTGAGAACCAAGGTTAGGACAAAGTGTTTGCTCTTCAATGTGGAGCTGCAATTTGGGAAACTTGTCTTTAGTCACCTAGAAATTTTTGAAAATAACGATAGTTAAAACGTACACAAGACTTGATTTATACTTTGTTATTGTGTACGAAGGATAATGGAAATTCCAGAAAAATTAAATATTTCTTTCAGTTACTTATTTTTAAAACATACACATCTAGTTTAGTGACATAAATAAATATGAAGGCATACACATAAGGAGTATTGATCCATACTACCTTGGATTTATCCGTTTCTTCTCGATAACTTCTGTTCCAGTCGATGTATCAAAATTTTTGTCACGACAGGGCATAGATACAAACTTAATTGATTTTCTGTAATTGCTGGAACCATTATAAATTCATTATTTTGCAACGGGGAAACAGGTGAAAAGGAAAAATTGCTTTATTTACGAGAGCGACTACACAGACCACAAAATTAACAGAAACAATGCCATATGGATCTAGAAAATGTGAATGAAACAATAAACTATGCCTTGTCAGCGTGATAAAAGTAAACCAATGTCTCTATTCCCTGATTTATGAGAAAAACCGTAAAATAGATCTGACAGGGATCAATCCCCGTTAAGCAAAAGCCGTAGTCATTTGAAATAAACCTCAGAAATGTCGTTTGCAGTTAATGAATGTTATATATCAAGTTTATGTTGTCCTTTTACAAAAATTTCGTTCTATAAGTGGTAGCATATCCTCATCAGCATATTTGCTTCTGAAATCCCAGTTTCGTCTTTTGTACCGCACATGAAGTAACCTTCGTTACGAAACTTGAATGACAAACTTTGGTTTCCCTCATTAACGAAACCAGACTTACGGGCCGTTTATAGAGTACTCTAACCTCACTTTCCACACACTTCACATACAAACAATCGTGCTCTCTCTTCTGTCATCGTGGTGACATACTTGCGACTATTCAACACCAGTCTCGTCGCCTGGGGTTCGCTTTCTAATGAGAAGTGTTGGATGGGAGTTGAGCTCCTGGCGCTTAGAGACTATGATGTCCGTGATGAGACAGCAAGAGTATGCCTTATAGGCCACGTGCTTCCATGTTTAGGTCACGCTCGCTGTAGTCCAAACACACGCAAATTATATCTGCAACAGTTTCATATTATTGTGCGTGCGGGAAACCAAAGTGTCAGGACGTACTTTTCTCCTTTACTTTCACGAGACTGAACCCATATGATCCAAAATTCAAATTTTTTGCCATATTAATTTGCGATACAGCAAAAGTTCATTAAAATGTGTAGATTCATAATAGCGATGATGGTTAGGGGCAAGAAAATTTTGCTGATTCAATGACCCGCACGGTAAAATCCATTGTCCTATGCACATTCAAGCCCCGTCTATTCGTTCAGTGTCCGCAGTTCCACCGAGTAGCAGCTAGTGGACTAGTGGTCGGAATTTGAGTATGCACAGGACAATGCATTCTAACATGAAGGCCATTGAATCAGCGAATTTTTCCGGCCCCTAATGATGGTTTATCGCGGGAAAACTACTGTTTGCTGGGTTAAACGCACGTTCAGCTTATGCAAATGTGACTGGCTTTCGCTTGTACGTGGAGCTGTTACCCTATTTGACTGCGCCGATAAGTATCCCGCTGTTGTAATTTTTGATGCCTGATATTGGTGTGCCGACAGCTACGTTGTGTCAGACGTATATCACGCAATCATAGATGTCACAAGAAACTACAGTGTTTTCAAGGGTATGTTGGCACAAATATTTTTCATGATAGAGGCACGAGTATTTCGCGTATTAATCTGGCAATAGCCTAGACTTCTCAGACGTATACACACACTGGCCAAAGTCAAATATACATTGGCTTCTAACCATAACACGTGTTACCACCACGACTTGCTTCCTTATTTATCACTAGCTTGCAGTCGTCTAAGATGTGTTAAAACAGGTGTCGTCTAATCATGGTAGGAGAAGTGAAGTATACGTTATTGGAATTCAATCTGACCTAGAATCAATACGCGAATTAATCCTGCCTCTATTAATAACAGTGTTTTACCTTTCCAAAAAAAATTGTTCTCATAAAAATATTTACAAAATTACCGGATTTAATAGAAAACGTTTGGCTAGCAACACACCATATCGGCGCAGTGCAAAGCTTGTTCCTGATTGTGCCACGGTGAAATGAAATACGCGCACACTGATTGGCTCAGGCGAATTGCATCGAGAGAAAAAAAAATTGTCACTCTGAAATACTCCACATCCTTCTCGTCTGGGCAGTTCTGGTGTAATTCCAACTGTGACTAGAGGAGTAAGACAGGAATTATGATGACTTTCTCCTATCTCGTTACACTTTCACGTATCAGTGAACACCTCGACAAACATAGGCCTATATGAACGGGTCCTGTCACGATCAAAGTTCACTTTCTCGTAACAAAAAGCTTGTCAGTGTCAAGTTTATTTTTTAAAGTTAAAGTGATACGTGAATAATGAGCACTTGATATTGGCCAATCACTTACCGGATGAATCAAAATATTCTGTTGTGCAGACGTAACTTATTATACATACTTCATAGAGATGTATATGTCTGGCTAAGAAAACTATAGAGAATAGGAAATCATGAAAGTAGAGTATGCTTTATTCAAAAGGATATTTACATAGCATAGAAATATATAAATTAAATCGAGTAAAATAAAAGACGGACAGAAAAAATAAGAAAAAAGAGCAAAGAAAAACAACGTGCTACCGAGGCAGACAACATAGGGTTGATGCAAACCAGGCCTCAAACCTGTGTTGTCCAAGGAGTGCAAGACCAAAGCTCACGGCCTATCTCAATGTGTCACCCAACTGAACGGTGCCATATTGCAACCCGTAACGTACGATACCCTATACCAATGTTTTCTCCACCCCAGCTAAAGTACACGATTCCCTATCTTCGGCTGCAATATGTCAGCGTTCAATTTGGTCATGTAACGTCTTTGGAGTTGTCTTCCAGTTGGTGCCTAGTTCTTTTTTCTTATTTTTCTTATTTGGCTTCCCTTGTTTTATTTGACACGATTCCATTTATGGAATTTTATGTTGTGTATGTCTCCTGTTAAATAAAGCCAAAACATAATCTGTTTTCATGTTTTACTATTCTCTGTAGTTTTCATTGACAGACATCTGCATCACAATGGAGATTGTCCAAAAACTACGCCCAGTCCTGCACTCTCATTGCATAAATCTTTCCAAGATCATTCTGTTGTGTAATTTTATCTCTGTGTGTTATCGATGGATGATTTCGTGGCATTTTTCATTTCTAACGAGAAGGATCGTATTATGACACTTCGATCGATCACGTCTTACATATACGAGAATGTTATAAAGTGGTGTTAGGTGAAAGTGAAAGTGAAGTCATCGTAATCCCGGTTTTAGTGCAGACCAGTTTTACTGCGCTTGCACTGCAATGCGCCGGTGCAAATAATCTGTATAGATATTTAATCGGCCACCGGGACTCGTGGCGATCCTGTGATGCGGTTAGCATGTCAGACTTTCATTCCTAATGTCGCCGGATCGATCCCGACCAGCTAGCAGCGTTGTGAATGTAGGGGAAGTATTTCTCCTACCCCAGTCCGTGAACTAATACTTGCGAAGTTGCTTTACATCAACTTTCGCATTTTCCCGCTACTCGTGTTGGATCTTACAATGAAAGTCGCAAACATTGTTGTAATGATGAAACTTGAAACGTAATAATTTATTTTTAAAATATAAATAAACTAATTTTTTTAAAGTTTTAGTAGAATTACAGATATTTGATGTTTAACTATTTTAGTAGCTTCATTACTGAGGAACTTGCCGCCATTGTGGGCTCAAGTTCTGGCTCGGCCATTATGATGACTTTTTATTATATTTTTCATAATCATTCTGAGGCGAACGCTGAATTTTATTTTTTTGCAGACAATGACCGATTTCTACACACTTTCCTGTTGATCTGAACCAACACATTTGGATTTAATGACCTTAAGCGTTTTGTCTTCAAATTGAATCTTTCAAACCACATACTTTTTCAAAATGTGTTACCATATACAGGTTCATAAAACAGAATCACATTACAATATGTCACATTAGAATCATTCACCAAATCTTTTGGTTTAAAAGAACCACGTTTGTTACATAGCCAAGATAATATTCATTGATTACCAAGAGCGAATTCACAAAAATCAAAGTAGTGAATATTATTCACTTTTACAGTTTCTTACACCAACATTGATTTACATTGATTTGCAGTGAATCAGGCTTATTTTAGTCATAGTTTTCAGAGCGTTTCACGGAAATGTGCATGTGAGCCGTTAGCAGCAAAATAACAAGAACTATTGACAATAACGAGATTAATTTTAAATACTTATTTATTTAGATTTTGTTTGGGTTCAGTTTATACTGAGTTTAGCTAACAATTAATTTGGATATTTCCAAACTGCTATTTACGTATTTATAAATATATTATAATACTTGCATATTGCCATTATTGATTCGTTTGTTGCTAATCCAATAACATTCTGGTACGCTTAAATTTCTACTGCAAGAGTAAAAAAAATAGCCAGTACATCGTCTATTTCTTAGTGTTAAAGTGACAGAAATTTTGCTGCGGGAATGGGTCTTTTGAAATCATGTACGGCTTTAACGGTTCTCTAAAATGTATAAAAGTAAAATCGTAGTATCTAAAGAAAATATTGGCTCCAATTAATCAAATCACTCTAATTTTGGCCGATAAAAACTTCTTAGAGATATGGCAATAGTTTTTACTTGATTTCCGTGATTTTTTACAAAGTCTTAATAAAAAATATATCTACTCAGCCATGCATATTTTCTTACAATTAGTGTTAGGTAAATTAAACCAATATTGATTTCGTGTCTGCATACTACTAAAACAAACATATTTTAAAATTAAATGTGAAAGGTTTTAAAATACCCGCAACTGAAGAAAATAACAATTCTTATTTTATGAATATCTTACTTGGATAAATGAATATCTAGCAGTTTGGAGCCCCAGCAATTTTCAAATTAGTAAAAAATTGTTTGTAGTATCAAAATATTTCGGCACGTTTAATAATCATAGAGTGGCATAAAGACACTTGTGTTTAAATTCACGTTTTGTTAGATGCTTATAGTGGGAGAATACGATTTGGCTAACCGAAGTTTCTAAGTACGTTTCATACAAAAATATTCCATATTGTAGTCTGTGTAGTCAATAAGTACGGATATTTAGCTACAGTAGTAAGAATATGTTTTACAGGGCATTACAACGCCGACGTTTAGAAGAAACTTTGGAATCGCGATCATATTGTCACTCATAAAGTTTGTTGGAGAAAGTTAGGTTCATAAAAACAAAACTAGTTTACTTAAGCCATGTTCACTGTGTTATCCGAATGACGGCGGGCGGTCATTTCATATCCCTCCGGGTTGACCCATCCATTTTTGACGCGACAGATAACGTCCGGAAGTCTTTACCGGTCACGCGACGCCATGTCGTCGGCTTCCGGGAACGACTTCACATGCCAACAAAATGGCCGATGTTGCTCTGCCCTCCATTCCGCATGAACTTCGACCCGACCACACTCCGCCCCGTCCCAACGTACGACAAAAGGGAGGTAAAAAAACAGAGTGCTATATAGGACAGACGCTATCACTCCCTTCCCCCGATAACGAATTTCATTATGCTGATGCACTGACTCGATATCACTGGGGAACACAGCAGCGACGCGGCGCACGCCACGCTATCTATGTCGCACATTGTGTGGCGCCCTCTTCGTCGGAGTTTTAACCTAATTGATCCCTGCGGCGTTGGGAGACTGTTTGCTAATGCGCGGCTCTACGGCCAACTTCACGGTCGTTCGACTAAATTAACAGCCGGGAAAACCCTGCGTCGCTGGCAATGAGGAAGCCGCATGGTACACACTGGTCGAGTTTTCCATTTGTTTGGATTTGAATGTCACCCACCCTCCCATAGTGGAAATATTTTCTACCGTGGTCGAAACATCTCTGTGAATTCGGTGTGATCATATGTTTTAAAAGTTTTGTCGTAACTTAGGTAGGTTGTTAGGACCCTGTTCCCCGCAACATACGTTATCCCTTGAAACATACGCGAATTTAAGTCACTGTGTTAGCTTAGAACTTGTCTTTAACGGATAGCAAAAATCTTCATTTTAAGTTACGAAGTAGGGCTAATTAGTTCCGTACACTAATTTTTGATGTGTGGGATGAGCGAAATAAACCTTTAAAGGTTACCACGGCATTTAGTTTTTTTAAATAAATTTATGCTGGTGCACAACTGTATACTGTCTGGAACTAAACATGGCTGCCAAAAACAAACGAGGATTTCCAGTCATTCATTCCGCTGTACCGTTTAATATTATAATTATATTTTACTGTTAGTAATGTGAAGAATTTTTTTTTAAAGTAACTACCCCAGTTATTGGGCACAATATGAATGTAATGTCATTTATGAAAAACCCTCACTATTGTCGGCTGGAACGTATCGTTACGGTCCAAGGTCGCTCGTTACGTAAAATAAGTGTTTAGTTTTTAACAGTTGGAGATTAAACATACTTACTACATGATGCTTTCCCGTTCGTTTCGTATGCCAATTTTCACATAGTTATTATCGTTAAGAGTGCGTGGTAGATAAATAAACGCTAAAAACATACATTGATTTCTACGCTTTTTTCGAAGTCAGTATGGATAAAATATTCAATGACAATCCTAGATAATGGTTTTTGCCAACTTTATGAGTAAATATTTATCCAGAATTACTAATTCGTTACGTGTGATCTCTTGCACCGCAGTTAAATGCACGAGGTTCCGGCGTCAGAGATTGTGCCTTAGAAGTTCGTAACACTGGAAACAATTTTGTTTAAAACGTTGGCTAAACTATTTTCTAGGATTGCTATTGTTTAATTTTCGTAAATTGACTTCAAGAAACCTACAGTTATATGTTAATGCTGTTATCGTTGAATTATGTACCACGCCCTCTTAATGCTCGTTATCATGTTGTTTTCAGTTGCCATTAATTGCACAGACCGACAATTTGGAATAACGATCTCAAGAGATAATTAATTAATTTTATCGTGAACAAAAAAAAGTGAAACTAAAGCATAGAAACATTTTTTAAACACTCCTCGTAAAATGCCGAGAGTATTTTTCAGTTTGGATAGTTTATTTCAGATGATTTCTCATGAGCCTTGACACACAAAAATTCTAAAAACAATCGTGAAAGTAGCTTTGTGAGCAGTCTCGAGATAGGTCTTCATAATTCATTTTTCAAAAGAATTGGCAGAAAAAATCGTTAATATAGTTTGAATCCACAGTATTTTCTCTAGCGCTGTCATGTTGGCATCGCAAAGTTGTATCTCTTCACGATCTTTCGTCTCCAGTGACGTCCTCTGCTGTATCACACGATCTCTCATATCGGAAATTAATAACACGGGAAACGTCGAATCGGTTATCCCTCAACGTGAACACAGAGCTGGAAATCAAATTATTAAAATACTCGCTACCTGATGTTGCAAGCGACTGAATTCAATTTCCCGCCCGACGTGTTTTCATTTCTTTCTTTTTATTCTTTCCCGTTTCCATCCTCCTTTTCCAGCCCCCGTCGAATGCCTGCTCCTAATTCCCAGCAACCGCGCGGAATAAAAACACGCGCGCGAGCTTGAATCAATCCACGAACAGCTGTTGGGTTACAGGAAATTAAAAAAAAAAAAAAAATGAATTGGCAGTAACGTTGTGAGGCTATTCGCTGCGACGCATCCTTTCATCCCGCGGGTCAGTGGAAAGTCATTAGGTCCCGCACATCAAAGACCGCTTTGGTTATGCCTCTGTCAAATGTAGCCTAGATGTAAAGTTTCCCGTGTCGGACACACGGTGAATGCGTAATTGGCTGCGCATGAAATATTACAGCCGGTAGGGTTGAGTTTTTTTTATATACTCGGTGATACAGAGTATGCAGTAGAATAGCCACGGAAACATTAAAATTTTACTAATACGTTCTAGACTATCATTATTTTCATTTAACTGTACCCGTATGTAAAATAATTTATGGGCGTGAAAACTATAACTGATGCTGGAAAAAGAAGGGCGTTAGTTGCATCTTGCCTTATTTTGTTATATTTAATTCTGCTTACGGAACTTCATCTGGTTTAATAAATTAAATATACTTTGTGATGACTCAAATAAACGGAAGTAAACCATAGATGTTAACGATTATCTGCTTTCGGGATGACGTTAATTCATAAGAAGTTGATAATTTTTTATAACTGAAAAGTTTACGATATATAACTTGAAAAGGACAGCTTACGTGAAACTTGGCTCATACTGGTATTTGTAGTTATTATGTATCTTTTCTTAAAATCTGTAGATATTGCCATATAAACATGTCACGGAATATGTAAACATTAGAACTAACATAATTAACAATTGAGTCAGATCAATATTAGGAAGGTATTTTACTGTTTAGAAAACTGGCATATATTTTTGTATACAAGTCGTTTACGTATAAATTAGTTTAGCTAATGAGGGCAGTTTAATGTTCAAAAAATGCTTTTTTTTTTCTTGACTGAAATAAGTGAGGACATAATGTATAATCGGCAATGTTCATTTTTACTCATTCTCGAGGTGTTTCTTAATACATGAATGTGTGTGACACATTTCCTAAACTTAAGTTTTGTGAGTCCCATTTAAGTGTTAATTTTAAAAATTATGTTTTAAGAAAGTCGTATTGTATTGCAGCAACTTGTGACAAAATCAGGCGTATGATTGTATATTGAGACGTTGAATAAATTTTTAATAACTAGAGATGATGGTTTATCACGGAAATCTTGACTGTTTGCTGGGTTTAAACGCTCGTTCAGCTTACCAGAAGATTTCTGGTTTTCACTTGTACTTGGAGCTGCTACCCTATTTGACAGAGCCAGTCGAATCCCGCTATTGTAATATTTTTTCCTGTTATTGGTCTGCAGGCAGATACGTTGTGTCAGACAAATATCATCCAATAATGTCTGTTGCAATAAACTACAGTATTTTACAAGGGTATGTTGGCTCAAAATATTTTCGTGTTATACCATTTCTCCAGTAATATCCAAAATCGCTGAAGAATAATATTACTGTCAAAAATAATCTATTATGATTAAGTATGTATGGAATTTATCTGTAAATCTAGAATATTAACACACATGTTTTGGTGCAACTACAGTTAAAAAATACAATTATAGCTCACTGTCCTAAGATATTTGAACAGTTCTCGCATAACTGAACGTCTTTACTAATGTATCGCGAGTATCAGTTCGGCACTCATACCCAATATTTTATTTCCTTTTTAATCCAGTTTCCCTTAAGGCCATGGTCTTTCATTTATTGCAAACAATCGCAAATTACTTGAATATTTTTTAACCAAACGCTTTGAAAAAATTAGAGACTGTGTACAGTCATATTATACACAATTCTGCCAGAACGTTTTTTTTTAAAATAACGTACCGTTTGCTAACAAAATATTATTTTGCTTCATTTTGGCTTATTTTGACAACAAAATACGTGATATTTCAGGGACAAAAATGTAAAAATCAGTTTGGTGTATTGCAACAGAAAAATTCATATACAAACCATGATATATAAGTGTTTAAACTGCCGGAATGAATTTTTGATATATGTATTAATTTGCGTTAAAAAAATATTTTCGTAACCTTTGCTAAACTACAGAGCGAGGCCTTAATATTAACCATAATGTTGGACCAGAGTTGAAGCTTTGTGTGGTCTAATGCCTAAATGTCACGCTAGTTTACGTTACGCTTTAATGTCAGTGCCGAAAATTATTCAATCCTTCTTCATTAAATGTAAATTCTTAAATTGTTTGTTATTAGTTTTGTTTTAACCGTGTTAAAATCAAGACGTTATTGTTTTAGTTTTATGGTATAAACATACTAATGTGAATTCCAGCAATGTATTAAAACTTATAAATATATTTCCATTACAATTTGAGTAATATATTTTGTCTTTCAACACGGGGTAAAACGCTAAACGACAACCGTTGCCATCACAGTTCTCCTAAGATGAGTTTGAGAAAGTTGTTTTTTATGTATACAAAAAGTTAAACTATTGCACTGACGTTTTCGAAAGCTAAACAACGATTATAAAAAAAAATAGCAAATATTTTAAGACATACATATTTTATGTAAATTGCAGATTCCTGATTTCTAGGTTCCGAACACAAAAAGCAAAATGTAACTTACTACATAGTAATTTTCAGAATTTTTTTTTTTTTAATCATTGAATTATTTTTAGTAGACCCTTATAACTGACATGCAAGCCTAGTCCCATCATGTTACGTATAATGTTGCCAACAAATACAACAAACTTTTATGTCTTGCAACTAAATGTTAACCGTGTGGTGATTTAGCAGCGCTAAAGTTCACTACTTTAATGAAGCAGAAACTCATTCGCTTATCTCTAGCAGGTGGATAACTAACAGTAGCTTACAATAGATGCGGGAGTTATGATTTAATACATACGGAATGGGGCATTACCCTTCATGTACAATTTTTTTTTCAAAATAGTAAAGAATATCTTTATTTAGTAGTCACTTTGGTTTATTAAACACATTACGTTAAGTTAAATGTCGGGAGAAGTTCTCATTATAATTTCTTTTCATATGTTCTTGAGTCGCTGCAGTTGATGATCTCAGGATCAGAACCGAAGTAACCTGGATCAGCGGTATTTTCTGTCTCACCATTGTGGTTTACGGCTTGAACCATGGTCAATTTGAGCTTCATTATGATCTGCCGAGTCCAATGGTTCAAGGCAGTTGTTCTATTATAGTGAAGGCAAGAAGGTATCCACAAAAATAAGCACTTCAAATAGCACAAAATTGTTTATGTGAAAATTTAGTGTTCTTTGAAACATCTGTGTACATCTAACTACGTTTCATGTTAGTAAAAATAAACCCAAACAATTTATAGTATGTTAACATTCGTAATATAATAAACAACGCAACTTTAAAAACATCCTTTAGGTAGTGTAGCAGATTAAAATTGTGTTGCTTATTTCTACTAGAAATATTTTAAACAATATATGTACTCTAATTTTCTATGTTTTAAAGTGATAACTGACACATTAATAACTTATACATCATTCCATTACCGTAAACTGGGGTAACTTTGGCCCAGTTTGGTGTAACTTTGCCCCACTCAAAATATTAGTTTTGGGGTAATTTAGTTAATATACAGATACACAAAGTCACTGCTTAAAAAATTCATTTAACCAAGTCAGATAAAATTTGAAATGTTTTTCACTCAACGGCATGACTGAAATTTTGAGTAGGACAATTCCCCCCCCCCCCCCCAGGGCCAATGTTACACCAGTTTACGATACATAATTTCAATTTAAAACAATGATACGTACGCCAAATGCAATAACACACTTTTATTTTCCAGGAAAGAATGTCGTTTTATTGAAACTGCAAGATGTTTTATGTTACTTAAGTCAAACAAAAATATTGTTGTGCCTCTGTTAGTTTCGTTATTGAAGGGAAAGGTAGGTGGTTTTAGTTAACGTCATTCGTGAGACCGTTCTTCGTTTTTCTTACAAGGCTGTATACACAACATTTTGTTGCCGTTTTATAGTAACGAAATAGCATTCAAACATCTATAAAGAAACAATTTTAAGCTAGCAGAAATAATGAAACTCGATGCGCTACGTGTACACAGTGCGTACTGGTACTGTGATTATATTCCCTGCAAATTACACATTCAAATTAAGGATCAAATGACGTGAAATATGAAACTGTTTCAGAATAACTAAATAATAATTTACAAGATAGAACAAGGCTTCGTACTGTCAAATGAATAAATAAACACACACACACACACACACACATATATATATATATATATATAAAGATTTTGGTCAAGAAATTTCTTGCAATAATACATATGTTTTTTCAAGGGATCCAATTGCATTTATTCAGTTATTCAGGCACTGTTTAATGATAGTTACTGTACTATTTACTGAAATCATTAGATTCCTGCAAAATAATTCACATGCATACGCTAGCGGCTAACTGGATTTTTTTTTTTTTTTTTTTTTTTTTTTTTTTTTTTTTTTTTTTTTTTTTTTTTTTTTTTTTTAAAGGTTAATAATGATTGCAAGTGCAATACAGTTTTGTTTACGGAGAATAAATGCAATGTGTTGAACGCCTAACTATTACACCATTGAGATGTCACTTTTCGTAGAGTTCGAAGCGGCTTTTTGGAAAACAAAAAAATACATCACGAACCAATGCGCTTGGCGACAACAACACTGACGCCACAGAACAACGGCACACTGTGGCTCGTAGGCAGCAATGGAGCAACGACTTATGTCAGTCCAGGCAACCCACATTTTCATTCTCCAAGAAATTACTGTTTATTGCCAAACTATGACGTCGGATATTTGTAACCAATAGATATCTACCATCAATGACGTAAGCGTCGTTGCAAGGTTGTGAAACACGTATGAACTCGAGCTCGTGCTACGGCAGTTCAGAAAAACCAACATCTCGATTGTGCAACGTTTTCATAACTATTCAGTTGACAATTTTGAACGAAGGTCAGTAGATCTCGGGATCAAGGACAGACTGGTGAAACATAACGTAAGAATGCTCTAACTTTGACGCCATTCAGTGAAGATGGTTGATCGACCCTAGGATTATCTATTATTTTAACACGATGTCAATGAACTAGCGGTTCAGGGCCCACTGCATATAGAGAATCAGACCGCCGTAAGTTGTATTGTATAAACTAACAGAAAATGTTTCGTAGATAGAGGGGCGTTTATTCAATATTGTTTATAAGCATAACATTGTTATGGTAGAAGGCTGATCAAAGTGAGGTTTATGCAATTAACCAACTTAAAATATGCGTCACCGACCCATGATTTGAATCTGAAAATTATTTGCGCTAAGACGAAGTTGTAAACCCTTTTTAAACAGTCGTCGTAAATTCTACACTGTAGTTATCATCCATGGTATTATAATATACTATCACATTATAAAAAAAAAAACTTACGAAGTTCCCAGTTGTTCATTTTCGGAGTGTAATTCGTACATTGAAGAAAGTCTAGAATGTTTTGGGAAAACCCACGTGAATCATATCAATAATAAAAAGTTGATAGATGTGAGGGGTGTTAATTAGTATTCTCTTTAGGTAAGAATTTGACGCACAGTACTAAAAATAAATGACGACGTCAAGTGAAACGAGAAGAGGCGGTTCTAAAGCCTGGAAAACGCCGTACACATACACACTCCCCACAGCCCAAACAAACAACAACCCTTTGTTCCCTGTGAATATCCGGCGTTTTCCTACGCGCTTGAGAATGGACCTAAGGGGTAAAAAAATATAAACCCGCCAGCTCTAAACACATATAATCAAGGACGAAAGTTTCGAACTGGCCGGCACTTGGGTAGGAGAGGGGGGAAGGGGGCAAACAGAGACAATCAGCTTGCAAATTGGAAGGAGGAATCGCCGTTCAGCGAAAATGCCAGCGTCCCTCGTTTCCAGACCCTCTCCCACCCTCTTTGTCTCACCCCTCCCCCTAGATTAGCTTTTGTCGATTGGCCAGGCGTGGGCGGGGGGCGGGGTTACTAATTATAGGCAGGCTGCTCCAGCTTCGTCCGGCGCTAACCAACACAGCGAAGCATGTTTGTCTCTAATTGCGACATTCCGCTGCGACACCTAACCCCGTCCCCCTGCGACGACCATAGCCGGCTCGGGCCCGCCTCTGCAACGACCTTTGCCGCTGCCTTTTAATAGACTTGATTGGAGCCGTGAAAGTAGGGGTCGGGGGTGCCTTCGTTAGGGCATTGTCGGCGTCCTCTCCGACCTCTGACGAGAGGAAATCTGCGAGAGATCGATACGGAACGCGCAAACTGCAGGTCGCGCTCAGACCTTCACCTCCGTGCGCTAGTGCGGTCAAGTACTACCAACATCCGGCTTCACACCGACAGTAGGACTGACATTCAAACGTGAACTGTGCTTGCGACTTCACATTGGCGAAGGCTGTACACAAATAAAAATACAATTTTCCCGTACGTTCAATCCTGACGCACATGTATTACTATTTAGATCGTAACAAACGACACAGATATTTTGCCCATACAAACTAGAGAATTCAGTATTTTACTTCCTGTATTATGTCTTATTCCATGAACAATTCAGTCACGGTGGAGATTTTTTCCACCGTAGCATAGAGAAACATAACTCACTTGAGTAAAACTATTTGTGTGACCAACGGTTGAGTTTTCATTCCTTAACCTATTCAAAATAATCATATATATCAAATTGTAGGTCACATATAGTTTCAAAACTAAATAAGTTATTATTTTCTTGGCTGTGTAACATTTTAGAATTAAAGTGACTAATCTGCAATGAGTGTTAGTAACGTAAGACAAATATTACGCCCACATATTTCATAGTTTTCCCCACCATAGGCTACTAAACTGTATTTAGTAGAAAAATTATTAAATTATCTTGGATTTAATTATGATTAAATTGTATACCTAAATAATATAGTACAGAACTGTACTTAGCAGAAAAATAATTTAATTATCTCTGATTTAAAAATGAAACAATTGACGTACCTTAATAATGTAGTTAAGATATGCCATCAGTAGAAAAATAAATATATTATCTTGGATTTAAACATGAAAAAATTATGTACCTACATAATGCAGTTAATAAAAGTTACAAGATCATGTGTCACCGTCAGCCCTGCCATTTCATTATCAATGAATCAGAACAGAGAAAGATAGCAACATAGGTCCCAAAAGCTTATGGTTTCCCCGATACTTTATATTACGACTGAGAACATTAACACCTTACACACCAGAATCGCATTAACACCTTATAAGGTACACCAGAGTCGCTGAGAATCCAAACTGCAAATGTTCACACATTCAAACTGAAGATATGCACTTTAAAGACAAGTTCATTACAAGTGTACCACGTTTCCATCGTTCCTGTGAAGGAATGCTTCAGCATGTCTCCTCATCGACGCCAGTACACGCCCAAAATTCACATGCGTGTTCCGAATGCGTAGACAACTAAACATTATGCGTTCCCGGAGTTCATAGACTATATCAGCAGGGCTGGAATGCACGAAAGCCCTTGAATATCCCCACACAAAAACAATCCAACGTGTGTTAACATTGGCGTGACTGTATTTTTGCGTACTTCGTTTTGGAGAATTAGTTGGTTTTCGGTCCTATATTTAGTGTGAGTATTTCCTTGTTTCATTGTGTTCTACTCGCCCCTTTGTTTCTGATAGTCAAACACCCAGCACCCTGTACACACACACACACACGCACACACATATATATATATATATATATATATATATATATATATATATATATAATTAATGCGTTGGAACGTTGAAATGTAGTAAATAAAAAAAATACAGTTTAACTTTATTTCAATTTTAAATGTTTAATTGAAATTTATTTCAGGAGACCAACACACCCTCAACTAGTTTTCTGTTCTTTATCAAGTGCTGTGAATTATATTCTAAGGGCTGCTTTTACAACGTCAACTGTCATTTTATAATGCGCAGGCGAGTTAAAGAATGGAATAGTGTAGCACGAAACAACCATTCATTTGTAGTACAGATGGAGATTCAAATAAAATATCTACTCATTTCCGTAACTCTAAATGTAGGCTGTCGGAATTAAGGTCCCCGCCTACCAGGAGATGTGTTATGGGGTTTAAGCACGGAAGCAAAAATCGCAATATGGACGAAACTGGTGCTTGCAACCAAAGCCTCGTCATCCGTGGCAGGCAATTGGCGAGTTGCATGCAAGTGACGGAAATTAAAATGGCTGTACGTGTGTTTATGAGGTACAATAATGAAGATGATTATATACTTCCTCTTTCTGCTATGTTATAAAGGCACAGTGCAACAAATTTTATTACTTATTTTTATTCGCTAATTGGTATTTGTTACGTATAATAATTTAACTTTGGGCGTAAGACATGAAGTAACTTGAACTTCTAAGCTGTTGTGAATGTTTCTCAGTATAAACTATTTCGTATAGACTACTAACTAAAAGTTTACTAGAATAGTTGATAATTTACCTAATTTTGCTCTAAGTACCGCATGCTGACAGTCAAGATGGTGCAAAGAAAAATAATATATTAGTAATTATTTGCCATGTATTTTTTGGTTCACAATGTTAAAAGAATCTGAATATTTTTAAAATTGTTAATAACCTAACACACTACATATTGTTTGGTTTCTTCAGGCACACGTGTCGTTAAGATTCTATGGTCGCCTACTAAGCATATTTTCAGAACGCTTAGACAATGCCAACAACATTCTCGTGCTCAACAGCTATTATATAATATTCTTAAGCGTTATGAATAAGTATATGAGCACGGTTCTCAAATGGTCAGACATCTCGCTTACCACGATCAGGGTTCGATTCCCCGTAATGGTAGTACCATTTTCTTGCATGTAATAAACCCAGTGGACGTAGTCTTTGTTCAGCTGGTCTCCCACGAGGTAGTCTTGTCGTAACTTTGCGTTCGTAATATTCATGACTCAAATATTCTCTTGAATTATTAGGACGGAATGACTAGTTCTAACTTTTTTTTTGCTGGCACGCGAAAAATCAATTCAAAATGCTTGTTAATTGTTTTGGTATTTGGTATTTCATTGAACGTCACCAATTATTATGCAGCAATTATTCAATGTGACTAGAATAAAAGAATAGCTATGCACCTTTATTGAACTTTTTTAATTACGCTATAACTGTTTATCAGAAACGAGGGTATTTACTGTATTACAGGATTGTTAGTTTAAATATATAAACGTTCAAAAGTAAAATACGTATAATGGCTAAGGAAAGTAAAATATACGAACTAACTAAAGGTGTACCTATCGCTTACCTTCCCCACTGCTCAACGTAACACATATTAAAGATATTGCTTAATTCTTTACCAGTAGGTATACCAACTGATTTTAGGCATTTCATCTAACTTTGGCGAGTGCAGTATGAAATATTTTACTTCACAAAGGTACGTGTGTAAAGGCTGTGAGATTAACGCTTTACATTTTATTCCCTTGGCTGTTCTAATTGGCTGTGTGACTGTCTATACTTTAAAATGTAACATTTTCTCGTTATTAATATTGTAATGTTTTGGTTGGTAGTTGACTTTCTTTGCTTTCCGTGATACGATTTTCATAAGCATGAGCTTAGCTTTATACTTTGTACTCGGCAAATTAAACATATGTTTTTTACGGCGTGTAGGGAAGTCAAATAGTTTTTTCTCTGTCTTACTCTGAAACATGACCTCATGGTCACGATCGATTATCTGAAGATGATTTTAAAAAGGATATTTTACAATTACAGTTTAATACACTCTAAAAATATTTCTTTACACGTATTTTTTATTTATTTTTTGCTTCAATGAAAATGTTTGTTTACATATGAGGAACCATTGCAAAACAGCTTTTCCGCAAAGAATACTGTTAATTGACGTAAACAGAAATGCGAAAAAAAAATGTGTTGCCAATAATATAGCTTCGTAGTACATTAGAATTTATAATAATGTAAGTGGTTCTTTGTCTTAAGATAAGTTTGTTAGTTTAAAATTTTCCTTCTTTGTCGCAAATGAAATAAAATTGTTCCCAGAAAACACTGTAAAGAAAAATATGGTTACCCATAATAAACGTTTAAAGTATTTAATTATTGCAAACCAAGATTTCTTTAAAACAGCCTTAAGGAAATTACTATGTTTTGAAGCGAAGAAAACATATTTACTTTCTCCAAGATGACTGAAAATAATTTAACACTATGTGATCGAATCCTCACGCAAACATGTTGATAGCTAATTAAACAAAATTTATGAGACTACAATTCTTAAATATAAACGCTAATTCATCAGGTTGCCAATTAAGTAGTACGAACGTAGTTGAGTAGTAAAAAAGGAATATTCGTACGACGTTGTTTTTTAAAGTAATTACTACGATACGTGATTTTTTCTTCCCGATATTCTTTACAACAAATGCTCCGGTTAAGTCCATGGACTTTCATTTATTTCAAACATTTGCAAGTAACTGAAATATTTTTTAACAATATGTTTTAAAAATATTTTTTGAAACTGTTTGCAGTCGTACGATACACAATGTTTTCAGAACATTTTTAAGTATAAAGTACCGTTTGCTAGCGAAAAATTATTTTGGTTTATTTTGGCTTACTTTGACCACAAAATACGTGATATTTCATGGGCAAAAATCGAAAAATCCATTGGGTGTGTTGCAACAAAAAAATTCAGATACAAACAATGATATACAAGTCTTAAAACTGTAAGAATGAATTCTTGATATATTAATTTATTTCCGTTAAAAAAAAATATATTTTCGAGACCACTACAAAACTAAAGAGCGAGGCCTTAAAATTGATATGCAGGAATATATCGTGACGACCGATTAAGGAAGTCAAACCGATACAGTTAAAAATTATTTCGACTATCCTGATACTTTTCTGCAGCGTTCTTAATTCAGCTAATCCTCTGTATTCATATTACAAATTTATCACAAACTAAATGTATCTTAAATATATTGGTTTCAACTTACCGTCCCTGTTCATACCGTATACTATTAAGATCTTCATTACTTTGTTTATATTGATACATGTAACACATATAGGTAAGTCTTTGGAAGAAACAGAATCATACCAGACGTAGTTGGTAGGCCGGTTTTCTCTGGGATCTCCCATTTCCACCATAGCTTGATTCCGGTGCTGCACTTTATTCACTTCATATCAACCCTACCAGCCTTAATACCTCGTTGTTAAGGAGGTACAGGTGACCCAAAAATACTTTTTAAATCGGAAGTAATTTACGTACTTTGATAATATTTTAGCAAGTACTAGTCTAAGGAACGTGTAAATGAGGAGCAACAATTTCTTAAATTTTAACTGTAATAATTACGAGGGTTAAAATATTTAGTATTTTTAAATGCAAAATTCAAATTTTTGCAGTTATAATGAAAGTTAAAGACACCCAAGTATACGTTAAGAAAGTGTCGTGGAACTTTAATGAGCAGTTCACATGTTGTATTTTAAATTACATGACAAAATTCTGTGCATAAGTAGTAAATACGAAATAATGATTGAAGGCGAAATAAGTACCCTCTTACAATTAAATTAATTTACGGCGTTGCTATGACTTCAGTAAACACTTGCCAGTTTTTGTACTTGTATTGCACATAATTTCTTGTAAAAATGTAGTAATTATGTTTAAAAACAAACAGAAAGTGCTTTCCAGTTGTATTCAAGATTTGAATAACTTTTTCATACATTTCCAATTCCCTTAATTGGCTGAACCTACGTAATATTATAATTCAAGTACAAGTATTAATAAACAGAACTACCATACATGATTAGGCCTATTGTTATGTTGATAACAATGTTTGTCCATATAATAGACGATTATTGTTCATTATATTTTAATTATCTTTATACATTCGTGCTACATTTCTTTCTGTATAATCCATAAACGATGTGATAATGTGCTATCTTAAAAACAGACGTGATATTATGTTTTATATGTTCTGTTTTATTTTTGAAGAAAACAATATTTACATATCTATTGGTGATGTTCCGTCAGCAAAATTAATGAAATTCAAACGTTTCCACAGTTATAATTTTTTTATTTCTAGACGTAACTTCAATGTTAACATCGACAGAGCAATCAAAAATGTTTTTTAAAAAAAACATAATTAGGTACTTCATAGACTTTCTTATGTTTACTGCATAGCAGTCCCACGAGGATGCAAGCCGTTGTTTAGCAACCGGACGAGGCTAATGTATAAACTATACCCACAAGCAGTGTCAGCTTGTGCGATTGTGGTTGGTGGAGGAGTCCCGGCAGGAGAAAATGAATGGCAAGGAGGGTGGCAGGGGTGAAGATAATTGGTAGACTGTTCGATCAGGGGATAATGATCCTGTTGTATTAACCTGAGAGCTTAGCATTAGCGCTACATTGTAATCCTCTTAAGGGGTAGATGCAAACCGCGCGTACGATGTACGATGCTCGATCTCTGTCACTCCCCGGTGAAAGAACGAAGCTCGCGGAGATCGACGAAGAGATGAGAGAGGTTCCTATCCGGATGCTGGGATAACGGGAGATTCACGCTGCTCTCAATCTCCGCATACGCTGCGGGACACATCCCGCGGCGGGTTTACGTCGGGAAAAATCTGTTTTGCAAACATTGGCGTATTTGTTTCCCCTACACGCCGGCTACGACGTAAGAACTAGAAGGCAATGACACACTGTGCAACTACATAAACATGTAGTTTGTAGTAGCTAAGTTAAGCATTTAAAATTGTATTACTTTTATCAGATGAACCGGTGTTAAAAGTGTTACGTTACGAAAAATTATCGGTTAATTCTTTTGTGTATTTTGTTATAACAGTGTCACAAGTATTTATAACCATGAAACGCTATGGCATTATTTAAAGAAAAATACTAAACTACAAATTTAATGTTTACTTAGAAAGATGTGAAATGACAGTGAAATTTACCCAGAAAAAATAAAATAAACGCACTCAATTTTTTTGAAAAGTAGCCCTTATTTTAAAACTATTGAGTTAGTAAGTTAAAAATAATATTAAGTGTATGAAGACAAATTGTAAATCTACAGAAGGATCTTAACTATGGTAATGGATCAAAGGCGAAGGCAGAACGTACTTAAAAATACTTACACATACATAAAAGTTTAAAATCATAATACAAAAAAATTATAGGTTTTGTTGTAAATCTAACAGTGGCTCAGGATGGGTTTCATCTTTAGCATTACTATTTAACTTCATATGTATATATTTTTTTTACTTTTTAGACCAATATTTTATAAATTAATGATTAATTTTAAATCCACTATTTTTTTTTATTTTATGCTTCTAGTATAATAATTTATTTTATTTTGTGTATTCACTATTCGTTTGTGCGAATCCACATGTTTAATATTAAATTTTGTTTTCTTTGTCAATTCTCACATTATTAAAACATAATTTATTTTATACTCCTCACGTTAGCACGTTAGAATTGCCCTAATACATTGTGCCTTGTATTTTGTTGAAAGTTGTTGCCCATTATAATATTAAGGATAATTTGCATCGCTCAAAAGTGCTGTATGAGTACTTAGCCGGAAAATGCACGTCAATAAGTTTTATAACATGTACACCGTCTCTAGAATAATTATACGTACTGATGTCCAGGCCGCCGCATAACATCTGCTCACGCCAGAGGAGTGGACCTCTTGCTACGGAGTTACTACAAAAAGAGTGTTTACGACATTCGCCGCCAGACAGCAGCACATTTTAACACACACATTTACACGAGAGATCAACAGTGTTTATACAAGTACTGTCCAAAATGTTTAAACTTAACATCCACGTCTCCAAGGGTGTCTGTGCCCAAGAGCTTTGTATGTTTGCTCCGTCAGATTTATCACCGAAATCGTGACGCTACAGACAAAAGGGACATTGCGTGTGCAAACTAAATAAAGTAATTCATTTTTATATATAAATAGTATTGTGGATAAGCAATCCCATTTGCAAATAAAACTATAAAATATTCTGTATAAGTTAATACTCCATAAAAAACTACTACTTCTCGTACGTAATGCTTCTGAAAGCTAAAGTACATATCTGCTAACGAAATAACAGGTAAATTTTTTTTACCTTGGTACTTTTGTTGTGACGTTTAACAAGTCATAAATGGTCTCACCAGTAAGTAAACATGAGTTGTGGATACATTTGTGTGTCTGTGTGACATATTTATATTCGTCACGGGTTAGTTTCGAGTATTCATTGAAAATTTGAATATCAGCTATTTAACCAACTAACTTACGCAAGTGAAATGTTTTTGAAATCTCCATTTATATTATTTTTGTAAGTTGCATTGTTTTGTATTAAGATTGGGCTTAATTGTTCTAAAAATAAATATTTGCCGGTTTGTATTCTTATTTGTGTTCAGTAGTCTCTCCGTGGTATTGCCGTTATTTATTTACCTTAAGCTACCTCAACATGGGTAAATTTAAACTTTTTAGTCTGTAAATTTTTGATGTATGTACGATGAAGTTAGAGTAAATCACCTGAGGGGGTAAAGCAGGTAATTACTGACCTTTGATCATGGACAGAAATCCACTATTGATCTAACTGTAATTCGTGTATTAAAAATATTTATTGACTGAAATATTATTCTTTATTCAAAATCATTGCTATCTCATGTACAAGTAAACCTTAACAGGAAGATTTATGTAGCACCAGAAATTTATCACTTTCTTACAAATTACTCTCGTTCATTTCTGGTCATGACACTTGGCTTCTCAGCGACATTGCTTGAAGCAAGTTGTGTCTTGTGTCTCGTGTCTCACTTCTTGAAATTATGCGTAGTCATTAACCTGCTTTATATAAGTGATTGTTTCTTACAAAAATACTGAATTAAAATTATAGATTTAGAGAATAATGGTAACAAATTAGTTCCTAGTCCATGTACTGATATTTCAAATGTTTCAAGGGAAAAAAATTAATGATTGAAAATTTACAAGGGCAAAATATTTATTAGACTATTATAGTGAAAAACCAGTGCAAAATTCAATTAATTTTTAATAATGAAATATATATATTGAAAACAGCATAAGAAAACAAATCACACAATTTTATGTACGTCGCCTCGTCTAGCGAACGTGGCAGTGAACAGACGAATGCAAAATTACTAAATAACTTATATGTAACGTAAGTCAATTTATGGCGTATAACCATTAAAACATTCCTTCACATTTCCCGACTATTACTCTGATAACGACCAATAACAATACTTGCACGAGTTACACTGATTAAAAACACAAATTTTTAATGTCAGGCTGATGTAATTTTTATTTAGTTTATTAAGAATGGAAATTGCAATAACTCAATAATTGCATGAAAGTTGACTTTTAACCTGTTTGGCGAGTGCGTATGACATTGGTTGTAAGGTGAACATTATAACTTATTGTCACATTTCGTGGAAAGACACGCGACTGCAAGGACAAAGAAACACATAAGTGTTTCACACATACTTTCAACGGCGAACAATTTCCCCAGTAAACTTTGCGCTGTGTTACCTGTTTTGCTGTCGTGTTGAGGATTTTAAAAGGAGTTGGTTTTGCGCTTGCCCTCGACGCAAGGAAAATCTCAGCTGCAGATAGTTCTTCTCCTGGCCCGGGGGCCACGCCAAGCTCCGGCAGTCGGGTCACGTCTGCCTGGCCAGTTGACGTCCCTAACTGTGTAATCACTTGTTTTATTGCCTCGCTCACAATGCGATATTGCTTCCTCTGCCACCACCCACACCCTCGCCAACCCTACCAGCTGGTTATCCAATAATCGTCACCCCTCGGGCCTCCCAGAGCAGAAACTGCTGCGCCATCTGTCGCTGCCTTCCCGAACGATGTTCGCTCGCATGCCGTCCGTCTTCCAGCCGGAACTTTACCTCTATCTATCTTCTTTGCTCGGTGATAAGAATGTTATTTAAAGAAGAAGGTGTAGTAATGTAAAACCCAAATACTTAAATCGTAGCTGAATTGTACGCATTGCAGAACTCTGCTAGGAATGTTAGTGAGCAATCTACCTCGGACCCATGGCGAGAGAAAGTCATTTAAAATTATGTTAGTTGTGAATCAGTATCTGTCGAACCGACGTACAGGATGTTGCGTGACGATATTTTGGAGGCACAATTACCACATCTACAGGAACTAAACATGATTCGCCTTCCACCAAGGCGAGCCGAGTTCGATTCCCGGAGGTGTCGATCCACGGATAATCGCATGTGGGAATCGTGCCGGACGATGCCGTTGGTCGGCGGTTTTTCTCGGGGATCTCCCGTTTCCCCCGCCCTTCATTTCAGTGATGCTCCATACGCACCTCATGTCACTCCTCACCAGCGCTACAGACCAAAATCTCTCTCACAGTACATGACGTATAGCGCATAGCGTCTAGGCTGGATCGTGTTGTCATTGCAGCTACTATTGACAGCTACATATCAGTAAAACCGTATTTAATTGAATACTACCCATTGTCTGATAAAACATTTAACAGTAACATGACTGGAGCCCGCGTGCTATGAACTGTACTTTACAAGACCTGTAGTGCAGTAATGGCGTGTTTTCGGGCGTACGTTTATATTATACATATGTTCCTCTAGACATGAGGATAACACCGTGAACCCCTCAAAAAATTTCAATACTCTATATATGTCACATTTTGTTTGTCAGTGCATCATACATTGCTATAGAATCTCCTTTTTTTTTCTTTTACATAAACAGTATCAAAAGACACTCGAAAACATTTCATAATTTTTTGCCTACGCCTTAATCACTGATGTAATGTTTTTCAATTCTCAAGTGTAAAATATGGTTGTTGTTAAATTAGCGATATGAAAGATGACTGAGCACCGCCGAATGTGATTTACCATATAAACCCCTACACTTGTTCACGCAACGACTCTCAAGTAGGCACCGCCCTTATTATGAGGCTGCGTCAACTCTTGTTAGAATGCTTAGTTTTCGTATAATACATTACAAGTGTCACGAATTACCGACAACTTATTTTAATAAACACATTATATTTTACCATTACGTTTGTATTATTTCACTAAATTGGCGCTAGGAGTTATTTAGTCTATATTAAACGGTTGAGATAATTATTGTCTTATATTTTAAATTCGCTTAATTATTCCAAAAGTATACTGTAATATTTTAAATACAATGTTTGTCATAAAAGTTGAAGTAATTAGCTAAGTCTCTAGTGAACAATCTTCAAATAAAACTGGCTTGGTTTGAAACTAGGATTAAGTTATGAAAAACTCAGAATGGTAAGTGCCATGGACTTAAGGAGTCCACCTACCTGCGCGTTCTAGGCCTAGAAGTGCGGAGCGCTAAGGTCGACACAGTATGCCCATCACTCTCACCCTAGTCTCCAGGTGCAAGTCGCAGAACTGACTTATAGCTTTCTTGCTGATAGCGCTACTCTATATAAGCCATGTGATGATAAAGTGTGCAACAGCTGCTATCTCTGTTTTTGTTCGCACTGCGTTAAATAATGCCTATTTCGAAATTTTTAAATTTTCGGTATTATATAGTTTTTTTTACAACTTCTTCAGTTATTGTGTCTTTCGCCGATTTTTATTGAATGTTTGTATTATTTTTTTATTCTTACGTTAACATAATAAATTAATCGATCTTAAATAAATAAATAAATATATATATATATATATATATATATATATATATATATATACACATATATGCAGTTTGAAAATAATGGTTACTTACTGAATTTAAGCTAGTAAAACCTATCTTAATTTGCAGTTAGGCTTTATTTTACGGTGGGAATTTGTTGTAGAAGGAAGTAAGTTTTCGCGCAGATAATATTCTTTTTATAAATTTTTTTCTGGTAAGGCACTGTTGCGTTTTCTTGAGATAAGCGTACACGTCTACGAATATATTTTGTTTTTGAGTTTGATTATGTTGTATTGAATGTAGTAGTCTACGTTAACAATTTTGCCATTAAAAAATCTAGATTAATGCAGCTAACGTACTAATTTCCAGTGTCATAAATGGTTCCCAGAAGCGCATCAATCTGAAAAGAAAAATGAAATATTCACGAAGTTTGCAAAATTTATTTTCTATAGTTGAACTGTTTCAATTTTTATGACTTATCGGCTCCTGGTGACACACACATTTTAACATTATCTTCCTATCTCTCTTAATAAAGGGTACGGATATTAAAACAAATATAAAAAAAACAATCCTAGAAAACTATTGTTACTGCCCACTTAAAGAACCATTTTTCCCCGACTCGGACAAAATTTATTCCACCAAAATTTGGTACATTTTATTCCGACGCAAAAAGATTACACCAAACGAATGCATCAATCTGACAAAATTCTTGCTCATGAGCGTATCTTAGCATATTATATGTAATTTACGATAAAAAAATTTCAATAGCCATGCTTAGTTTATATGTTAAGTCAGTTTGCATTTTATTGCTGCGTGTGAGATTTCACAGCAATTCAAACTAGTTCGTTGACTTGAAACACATACACACACACACACATACACACTCACACACACACACACACACACACACACATATATATATATATATATATATATATATATATATATACATACACACACACACACACACTTGCTTGAAGTTGGTTAAGAATTATCGCTGACCAACAGAAAACATTTTTACAACTTGGAAAACATCCCGAGCATAAGTAAATTCTCAGTGAACCTACGAGTAGAGAGAACCAATATTTATTTGATGCAAAAACACCTTTAAGCTTTGTTCTATTTTAAATTTTTATCTGAATGCATTTATTAGACATAATTTGCCGCGATATATCGGTGGAATTTTGAGCTGGCGTACAAAGCAGAACGGATAAAACAGGGATAAAATTAGCACTAAAAAAAACCCTACTGAAGTTCTGTTTTCAGCAAATTTCGTAAATTCCTCGTGTAACGGCTAACGACGGGAAATATCTAACCTCCCTGGACACGTCACTGGATGTTTGCGCGCGTCAGATAAATTGTACAGTCAGTCAGAATCTATATAATTTGATTTTTTAAAAAAAGTTTATTAATCACACATAATACAATTACGTCGATTTAGGCTGCTTTTGTTTCAGTTTTGTTGCATTTGAACAGGAAATCACACGGAAATATATTGCGTAACATCGCTGCCAACCATACAAATACTGAGGTAACTATTAGAGTTAATGTTGAATTATATGCAGTAACGGCTAGTGATATTTTTAAACGGTTAAATCTTTAGTGCTTACTTTATCCCGAATGACATATATCAATATATGCTGGTGTGTATTAAGTCTATAGCAAAGTCGGTAAACACCTAAAATAATCGTTATAAAACATTTACGAAATAAAGACATTACCGTAAGCGGGGTGGACCTGAACACGTGGGATGACTTAGGAACATTTCGAAAATTTTTGCACACATGGTAGCCGTAAATAAGGTATTTACCTACGATATAATTCGAGTAATAAATACTCGCATGTCATGAATTTAATATTTACTCAGAGTTGACAACTGTGAAATATAAAACTAGTATACAAGTGTCCCAAAGTCACCCCTGCTTACGGTCACTTCGATATACTTTTGGTAGACGCGGTAGAACAGTAAGCTTAGTTAAAAATTTAAAGTGTGTTAGTTAACTAAGTGTGCACTGTCTCTCGACATTTAAAACAAAACACATACTCACTCTCTGGACCTAATATTCTCGAGTTCTCTCGTATCGTCCAGCAGTTATACTCCGCTGCGAAGCGACCTTTGCAGGGGTGTTTGTTAGCGCCGCCCGCCTAATGATCTACGCCGCCATAATGGCGCTGCTTAATTACAGACCAACTTCGTGAAACTCGACTCCAGGCCGGTCCTCGCCAAGAACTGATACTGGTGGCCGCTTCATTATAACCCCCGTGCGCACTGCACCAGGTCAACATCTCTCGGTAATCAACAGCTTTATTTTTGTTGCTGTCTGAAACGCTTGCTTAAGGGCACGATGTACAGAAAGCTTCATCACCATTTTTAAAATTTTTGTATTTGTGCCACGTAATATTATTTCTTACTTTGGACATAAATTGTGACTAAATTTGGCTCTTTTTTGTTTCTCATGTTTTTTTGCATAATTGCTCGTAATGTCAAAATTTGCATGTACGACGCTAAAACTGACTGATATAAAAGAACTTAAATAACGATGTCGCAAGTTACTAATTCTCTTACAGAAAAACTAAAAACTAAATATTTTTGTATTTAAGTAAAATGTAATTAAAATGCTGAAATTCAAAGCAAAAATCTAAAAAATTCAAAAATTTTTTAGATACTAAATTTTTATGTTTTGTGTTTTTATATACAATTTCGTTTTTCACTGTGAATTTTTTTGTTCGGAATGTAATTTGGTTTTAGTGTATTAGCCTACTTAAAACCCTAACATGCAAATTTTGACACTTACGAGTCATTACGCTAAAACTATGAGAGCCAAAAAGATTTCATAAAATCGAAATTTATCCACGATTTATGTTTTGAATAAACAATTATCTGGTACAAATATAAAAATATGACGATGAAAATTTCTGTACAACATTCCCCTTAAGTTACTAATACTTTTCAAGGCCCGTAAATTTCGCGAATTCGTCCGAAGTGAAGTTAGATTTTAAACTCCTCATCACAGCAGTTGTGTCACTGTTTGAAACTATTCATAGAGGACACTGAACAAGCAGCAAACATATGAAAACACGTAACCCCGCGCTATTGTCGCATGTGCTCACCAGAGCAGCAGCCGTTAAATAAGTAGCTGTAGACTGTGTACAAAGGACTGCGGAGTCCAACAGACAGATCGTTGAACCTGCGACATTTTCACGCCTTAAAAGAAGTGAGGTTTTTTGGTAGGCCTAATATTTTATGGTGAAAATTAATGAAAATATAAGTAGAATGTTTTTTTTTTAATTTGTCCATGTAGTGAATTATAGTGGGAGTAATGCTATTCCTAAAAGTAAAATGTAATTTCTATGAATATAGAAATAAAATACCATTTGATTTTAAGCAACAAATCTCAGAACTATGTCAAAAATATTAGCTACTAAATAGTTATGTATAATTATGTACAGAATATATGTAGGGCCTATTTAGTTAGGGACTTGTGAATGAGCTGAACTATGTGAAAACAAGAAGTTCAGTGTGTTGCAGTAGTCGCTTAAGTTATTGCTACAAAATAAATTACTTGAGTTCTTTTAAAGCAAGGCATATACTGGAAAAACGAAAGTTGGATATCAAATTAATTGGATAGTTTGTTCGTATTATCCTAAATGAAGCAGCGTTACAGTGGTTCATTGAAAGAAGAATGCCACAGATACATAAGAGGTGATATCCAGACAAAAAACACATTTTCTTTTTTCACAGTAGTCATTCAAAATACTGTTTGTGAATTTTCCTCTGGTCTGTACCAACAAAGGCAAATCTCTTAAGTATAAATCAAATAATAATAAAAATATTAAGGAATGTAAGTCTACATGTGTTACGTTAGACAAATAGTTCAGTAAATTCACATAACAGTATTTTTAATTACTCTGCTTAACAAGCTTCTAGGCACAAGAATTAAATTGTTAATAATGTTAAAAAATAGTCAGTATTAAATTAAACAATTTATAAAGTAAACTTTTTTTAAACAAATATTTATCTGCACGACATATATATATATATATATAAATATATATATATATATATATATATATATATATATATATATATATATATATATATATATATATATTTGTAAATACGTATTATAGAGAAATTATAAATTTTTGCAATATTCCTCAGCATGGCACAATGAATTAAATATAGAACATGTTTTGCTTGAAATATATTTCTTTAAATCGATTAACTGAGAAAGCTAATTGATTCTCCATTTATGGTTCTGGCTTAAGGCTTTTAATGCAAAGCCTTAAGAACATTATCATTTTGTGTTGCGTATGGCTGCTTGTTGTGGGAATCTAAAGTAAATAATGCAAACAAAAATTAAGAATTAAAATTTAAAACCTCGTCGGTGCTAGTAAAATAAGCATTCATACTCACTCCTCGGTATTGTTGAGACATTAACAAATTTATGGATTTGTGATTTAGTTTCTAAGTGTGAACCAAGAAGTAACTCTATTAAGGTGTTTCATTCTGTGTTGTAAGCCTAAATTTTTAGACCGTCAAATGATCTGATGTAGCTGGTTTTATAATATTGCTCTAAAAAGCTATTTCAAAACCACGCATGAATTTGCTATATCATAATAATAAAATTATGTGAAAGATTTTGTGATTTTCACAGTTTTTATTATTCAATTTACAATTAATGCAATTTTTCCTATCTTAATTCCCTTCTTTGAAAACCTTTTTTCTACAACTCTTACAAAAACACTTTTGTTCCGAAGGTGAGGCGTCTTATTGTGATAAAAACCTGAGTTTATATTCGTTGAATAGCTATGCATTTGTTGTTCAATTTACTGGATTGTGTTAGAATAATAGTTTCTTTTCGTCCCTTTTTTAACGTTCGTCCATGAATTTCAACCTTTTCCTCTGTAAAGTTCTGGCTATTGACGCAGCGAGCAGAGCAATTTACGTCTCGGTACGATAGCGGAAGTAAAATTAAAAACTGTAAGGAAGTCGCTTGATTATTCCGGGAGAAAAAAAACGGGGTGCAATAACGAATCGGACGTCGTATCCCTTCACTCCTATTTTCAAGGGTCGACACGCAATCCGTGTCCAGAGCGCAACTTTGCCCTGCGCGCAATCCCCAAGAACCCTTCCCGCCCCCTTTTATCGTTTCCGCCTCTTTCCTTTAGAACCCCTTCTGTCCGCTTCCTTCTGTCTTCATTTGCATCGCGCCTTCCACCAGTTCCGCCTCTCTTCCCTCCCTTTCTTCCTCTCGTGGATCCAAGGGGCTCTGTTCTCAGCCTTGCGCAAACTCCTTCAGCTCCTCTCTATTAACACTTTCGAAGCGCGACAACTGCTCCGAATAAACAGGCCTCCTCCCAGCGCTGCGCTCCTGTTTTCCCGGGAGAGCTAATTCTCGCGGATATCTGGAAAAACTCTCTCCTCCACCCTCCTGCCGTCGTGCGGGAATACGGTCGTAGACACCCGCCTCAGCTCCGAGGGTTAATAAAGTCCCTACACCGGCGCCATATTCACGCCCTGCCTCGCAAAATACCACCTACAGTCCGGAGAACACTACGTTCCGGATTCATTACGTGACGGAGGCAACCACCACCTGCTACCTCTTTACTCTTATTTTCCTCTCTTATTCTTCTATTGGACCGTTTATTTATATCAATGCTAGTTCGAAAGACACCCTTAAACCTTGGGGGTGAGATTTCTCAAACACATGGCTCGGTCAAAGGATTGCAAACACGAAATATAGAGCTAGTGCTTTTTGGTGAAAATAATTATGCAACTTTTTGTTTCAGTGACTCATTTTCACAGCTTCAGATCTGGTTCAAGGCCAGTGATTGGCTGTTTCTAACTCTCAGCGACGTGAAGATCTATCGTAAAACACAGACGTGTGGTGTCGCAGTAACCGTATTCTCATTGGCACAGTCGAAAATACTACTTCTCTTTACAAGTACAGTCAGTCAATAGCCACGAAACAGAGGTGTAGATGTGAGCGTTATGCACTGATACAAAATGTTGTACAAATCTTTTCACCAAAAATCACCAGTTCTAGCGAAATACTATACACGAATCTTTTAAACTTAGTAACAGCATATGTTAGTTTTTTTTTATAAATAGGTTAGTCATTTAAAGTAACGAAAATGATCATTGTAAGAACCACCTTATATCTTGTTGTACGATGACATTTTACATGCGCAATGTGGCAACATAACGCCGTAATTAGTCCCCTATTGCGTTCCACAAATATCTTACTTATCATAATACTATATCGTTTTGATCTGCATGCAGTGTTTGCCAACATCTGCAATAAGGTAATCTCTGGGCTGTAGCAGAATTTACCTCTAGATTCGCTTAAAATATCCCTAAATACTTAAAAAAAGTATATTGAATAGATAAAAATACGTTACACAAATTTATTTGCAGCTATCGTGAGTATTTCAAGTGTTTCTGGGTTTCTCAAGAGTCACCATTTACGAACTGTGTCAGCGTATTCACCTTCTTTTATTAAATAAGCATACATTTATCGCTGATTTATACATTCATCCGCAATACGTTTTGAAGGTTAGTCGTGTGGTGAGAAAAGCAAGCAGGCCCTAAAATGTTACTCTGTTATTTTAAATAACTTTTCATAACCATGAATGGTAGGCTGTGCGTTAACTCGTTATGGGGGTCACTTAAAATATAGTATACTTGTATTCGCAGTAAAAATAATTCGTACAACCAATAGCCTTGTGTTCTAAGAAATAAGATAACATTAAATAATAGATTGTCTAAGATAATCCAGGCCAGTAATAAACTGTCTAAAAGAGCAAAATAATAGTTTTCTACACAATGTTACAAGCAGCATAACATCATTAATAAAAAATGTTATGTGAAATATTTTCAGAAAATGAAAAAATCCCTAAATAATTACGAAAAATTCGCCAGATTACATTTTGAATCCCTAGAACTAGGGATAAATCCGTAGGGTTGGCAACACTGCCAACATACTACGGGTACAGGTTAAAACCATTAGCAGTTCAAACATGATTTTACATTTTCTTGACGTAACATACGTAAAATAATACCTGGACGTGGAGCGCAAGAGGGGACTTTCTCCGTTCAGTGTTGCCGCATTGTGCACATAAAATACCATCGTACAACATTTTCCCACTAACATTTTCATCTACAATTTAGCCCAAGATGTGCGCGGTGTGCTTTGTCATATAACGATCTAGTGAACATTAACGTTACATGCCAAATAAGTTTATATAGTTTGAAACCCAGCAGTGTTTTCTGTTAATGTAATTACTTTATTGTATTCTCCATGTGACAGAGTGTGTAACGTATTTTTTTTTCATTTAGTTAGTTATTCTCTTAGAACTGTAAGCCCTACTATTTGTATGTTTTTTCTGAGGTATTTTCTCATAATATTTGTTCTATGCAGATTTTTTAAAGGAAGATTGGTAATGGAGTTAAGTGAGTGTTGTCGTGCACGAGGAAGGTTGACGGGATATAGCTGTAGACAATTTGAGAAGGCTGGCGAGAACATTAGAAGATGTGCGGTAGGTGAAGTATACAAATATTAACGCTTGTATGGACATACAAAGTTTGGCAGCTTACGTCTGTAACTAAGAAACCTGTAGTTAGACAATACCCATAGTGTACTCTGAAATAGTCTTTAATACTGTCAGCATAATCCTGAACTAGCCGGTCAAAAGTCGAATTTAATTTGGAAGAAACATTACATGACAATTATTAAAGCAAGGCTTGCTGGTGCACATTACATTTTGAATCATTAAATCATTTGCTCACGTTAAATTGTATAATTGACTCTGAAGTCCACGTTAGTGAGTAATTAAATATTTAAACTTTTGTTGCGTGTAATTCTTTCTGGTACCCACTATTCCACTTAAATTAGCACTACGTAGTTTAGCCGTGAACTAATTACAGTAAACTTCTAGTGAATACGTAGTTGCTAAGCATTAGTGACAGTATTCGTGTATTCAAATAAACATCGCCAGACTCATGCTACGTACACACTACTGCGTTTTCTGTAAGGGCATCCGGTATCGTCTGTTGAAAGGTAATTAAAAAAAATTAAATGGAGATGGGTCAACGCTTACAACTTATTATGTGGCATTTTCTGGGCTTCTTGTACAGGCCTCTTAAATGGCTTGCGCGTTGATGTGCATCCCATACGCCGGTCTGCGGCACCCTCGATTTTGTGCCTCATCTTAATATATAAAATGAAGTGTCCTGACACACTCACTCACTCATCAACGCACAGCCCAAACCGCTGGACCTAGAACCATACAATTTTAAGGGAAGCTTACCCCTTGGTCCGTAGGCACCCACTAAGGAGGTATTTTTCGAAATTCAATAATTAAGGAGGTGAAAAGGGGTGAAATGTGTTTTCGAATAATCCCGGATATCTTATTAACCGAGAAAGCTATAATAATTGTTTTGACTTCAAAATATTGCCCAAAGAAATGCATATAAGTGAATTTTTTGATTTTGCGAAATTCGAAAATTAAAGGGGTGTAAAACCGTAAAATATGTTTTTCATTAATCCGTGATTTCTCCTAAACCATTTAAGTTAGTGAGGTGATTTTTCGTTTAAAATGATGCTTAAGTAAATATCAAAGAAGGGTTTTTAGAAATTTTCGAAATTCATCCTTGAAAGCTCATAAAAAATATGTGTTTTTAATTAATCCCGCTTATCTCCAAAACCAGTGGAAATATTGAAATGGTTTCTGCTTTAAAATAAATCTTTAGTAAATATAAAAATTAATTTAAGGATTTTTCGAAATTCGTCCTTGAAAGCTGTTTAAAAATAAAATGGGTTTTCGAATTATCATCTGTATCGTTTGTACCCGTTGAGATATCGAGATGATTTTTTTATAAAATTGAAGCTTACGTAAATATTAACAAATCAAATTCAGGTTTTTATGAAATTCGAAATTTAAGGATGTGAAAAGCAATAAAATGTTAGTCACCCGAAAAAAGAGAATGATCACGGATAAATTATTCAACAATTGTTTATTTTTGCCAACCTACTCATAAATAAAACCTCTTTGGACTGTAGCCTGCACATACGAAAGAATTATCACGGCCTGCCTTTAAGCATTAACTCTGGTATTGTAAAAAGTTTGTGGTGTGGGAGGGTGGGGTTACGGGTTCGTATCCCGTGCAAGACTTTGCGATGGGAATTACTATGACATCGTACGAGCATATTACGCGCACTCTTTATACTGAGTTAAGACAATTCATAGTTCACTATTACTGAGTACGCTAGCTGTAAAATGCCTTCATCACATGTTTTATCCAGAGTTACTATTTACATTACATAATTACACGCGGGCAAAGTCGCAGCCGGCCAGCTAGTATACTAAAATTCAGTGTATCTATGCAGTCACCGTAAGATGACGTTTTGCCTAGAATTAAAAAATACATCTTCAGGGTCTTGACAACAGTTTAAGGACTGCTATCAAGAGCTAGCAAAATCCTGAAGACCCATTTCGGAATTCTAAGCGAAACGTCGGCTAACTAAACAACAACGACGAGGATCCAATTGGAAGTCAAGGCAGGTCATGTACCGAGAATTGCTACTGGCATACGTTTGGTTGTTGGCCAGGTGTTTGAGTGTTGATACGAGGACATCAGCACTAGAACGGGAGCTCAGGAACTGGTGACATGACCATTAGTGCATGACTTTGATAAGTGTACTGTAGTAATTTAACAACACTTCGAAGATTTTTCTGCTCCGTAACAGTTGTTCAACCATGATTGCAGTTGCATTGTACTTTGCGAGATACATGTATTTCAAACATTCTGTTTTCACGCCTTTCAAAGCTGTACTATGCTAAAACATTTGGTGTATAAACATTTATTCTGAGTTCATTGAGACGTTATTATACATGGTAATTACATCAATGTATTAAGTGCTGGTTTTACGGAAAATACATGTACCTAAATTATTTTAATGTTTTTCTTAACATTAAAACTTTAAGAAATGAAGTAAGAAAATATGTCTAAAATATAACCATGTTTTATTACATTGGTGATATCCATGTTTGTATATGTTTAGCATGTGCAGGTAACGGTCTGGTCAGCTGCATACGAAATAAAATGAATTTGCGCATTGAATTATTTTGTGTTTCTCCTTATATCGGAGAACTGGTTGTCCTGCATGCTACTGAGAAATCCCTTCCATATCTTTATCCAGTTGCAAAACATGTGAGTTTTGTCAAATCTGGTTTTGAGTAACGGCCCCCGCAGGGCAGTTCCGCAACGCATAGTCGACATTTATCGCCGATGCTTCAACTGTAAAAATAGCCGGCGGCTTGTTCTCCGTCGCATTAATAGCGTCTGTTGTCGGCGGAATTGTCGATAGCTTATCGAATGCGGCCATTTACATATGCCCGGTAAATAATGGCGCCCGGGAAGGGTGGAGGGAAGTCCTGATACGCCGTGATAAGCCAAACATCCCGCCCCGAAATTTATTTTACAAAAATGTCTCTTTTATAGAGGACCTCGCACAGTACCAACTGTGGAGTATGAATGTTGGTTGAACTTTCGATTTCACTCTGTAATCAAGTACGAGCTGGCTAATATGAAGTACCCATTAGGTTTATAATTCATATGGAACACGAAATCTTAGAAACATTAGTCATGCATTATTGTATTGTAATGAAATATACATTTACACCAGAGCCGGCACTATGTATTGAGTATTGTTACGTATAGGTTATTGCAATCATAATATATTTTTGTGTAGCCTACATTTTTGCACAAAGATAATTTACAAGTCATGTATGCAAAATACAATTGACTTGATAAAATTGTTTAGTTTATAACCAAAGTAGCTATATACATAGGCTGTAATTCAGTAATAATATGATATTGTGGTATAAACAGGACCCAGTCAGTTTTTGACACTCATCTGCATTCTTTTCAGCCATACCACATGGGGAAAAACACAAAAACTGGACAAATATCTTACACAGTTGTACGTATTTTCGCTTATTGATTACTAAATATTCTTCGATATATGAATAGAAAATATGATGTTAAGAAAGGATTCCTTTACATGTTTTACGCATTTTTGTGTCTGAAAAATACGTGTCTTACATAAGTTGTCCAGTTCCAAAACTCCCCTTGTCCACTTTCACTAAAACTGAGCAAATCGCGAAAAACTGATCTGCAAGCCCATTTGTGACGTGGCCAAAACAGTTTTTCAAAGTTTGTCTGTTACTGAATAAGGGAAGTTTTGGAAACTACCATCACGTCAACTTTACCACACATTTAAAAACAACACAAAACTGTTCAGAACTCATTTTTCCTTGGTGATGGACAAGGAGAGTTTTGCAACTGGAGTGACTCTGCTAAACAGTTTGGGGGTAGCCTGTAAAAGTTATAAAATCAGTACCAATACAACTACAGCATTCTTGCAGGTGTTACGATAGGCTGTAGCTCTGATACTATAGGCTATAACGAATGACGATTTAAGAAATAATACACCCTTGAAATACAATTTTTTCAAATGATTTATTTTAGTTCCAGAAACTTGGTAACATTGAAAAACATCTTCAGCGTGGTATTACGTTGAATAAAGTTTCAAGCTGTGTTGTATGGTATTCTGTCATATCTTCTCTATTAGTTTTAAACTCATACCGTCCAGTTTTTTTAATGCAAGCTGTGTAATAATTGTCCGAAATCGGTTTGAACGGATGGATTTTTTTTTTTTTTTTTTTAGGTTTGAGACATCAAAAATCATTTGGGGTTAATGAGATTAACCTTATTTATTTATTTTTTAATTTAGAAAAGGTGTCTTATACAGCCTAATTGTTATGTAATTATTGGTATTTAATTTGTGCATGGGAGGAAATGGCAATATTCTAGGTTGGGATAGCACTGTACATTGTGAAATGAAATCAATTTTGAAGCGTATTATATTATTTTTGTTTTATTTGTTTTGGTATTTTATACTGGCAAGGAAATTTAAATACACAATGGACATCAAAATAACTTAGTTTTATCCAATATCAGTAATAAAAATAAATACAATACAAAATTTTTTTGTTTCGTGTCATGTCCTTTTGTGGCCCAGTAAAATTGGTTTCATGGTAGATTCTTAAGTTCCGACCATTTATATTAGTACATTTGTCAACTCGCTGAAGTAAATTACATGCGAGAGTATTGTGGTATTCTTGTATATCAGCAAAGTGTATCCATTATGCGAGTGGACAGATGGTGTCTCGTATTATCTTTTCTTTCGGACTTCACCCTTCTCCCAATCTCATAATCAACAATCTAAGGGAATTGTTCTACAAACATTGTATATATCGTCACCATTGTAACAGGACAATATCGACCATCGTGTAATATTTACCCCACGCTCATAATGTAAATTACAGATAATAATGACCAGTACTGTGATATCCAAGAATAATGCCCTTTTCTCCGGCGTGGTCCTGCAATCGTAATATGTGTCGACGTCTTTAACGTTTATGAAAGTGATATGTTGAGCAAGCAGCAGCGAAGGAATGTGAGAGTCGGGAAACAAGAGTACTCCTAGAAACCCGAACTTCAGCATTAACGTCCGACGTATTTTGTAAATGGTACTACTTGCTATAGCTAGTAGACTGGGTTAAGTGGAGAGAAATGTACGCAACAGTGTAAAATATTTATTTCAAATACAGAAACAGTGGTTCAGCGCATTAGGATCAGAAATGGATGCGGTCATGGCCTGTATTAAATTACCATCACAGCGTATATATATCTGACCGCGAGTCTATTGTTTTGCTAGGCAGATTACGTAAACCTTATAAAATTTAGTACCTGTGTGGCTTTTAATCTTTTATGTAACACCAAGGAGTAACAATGCGTAAACATTTAATTCACATTAAACGATTTGGAATGAATATTTGATAACAGATATTTCGTAATTATTTTTTTCGTTAGTAATTTATGAGCATTTTAGGTCCTTGTTCTTAAAATCTGGCCAGTTTTTCACCTCATAAAAATAACTGTTTCGAACTTTGAAAATTAGCTTACCAGATTCATAAAGGAAAAAAAAAATCTTTTGTTTTATAAAAGTTAATTTAAAAAGATTTTCCGTAGACCACTAATTTCTAAATAGTTCGTAAGGCTCCTTTTTGTGATTTTCAACTGGCAGCAATAAATTGGCAAGAGCCGTCTAGGTGGTCTAATAATAGGGCAATACAGCAGTATTGGACACTAGTGGATATATTTCATATATTTGGCGGGTGATGGGGTGAAGGAGAAATCACTTCAGACCGGACCTTCTGAACACAGTTTCATACGCCAGTATATTGTAAAATGCAGGAAATGAAATATTACACATGGAATGGTTAGGCAGATCTTAATTGAATATTATTAAGAGTTACTAACATTTTTTCCATAGTTACACAGTGTACCTACAGCAGTACCAAAGCTAACAAAATGGAAGGATGATTAACTATAACTATGAGGTATGATTGTATGCATCAAAGTATATTTTTAGCCTACTTTCTGAAGGAAAAAAGTAAAAAGTAGGCTTATGAGATTGTCTTTCTGTGTGTCTGTGTGTGTGTGTGTGTGTCCCTAAAACCTTTTGAACAAGTAGACCGAATTTCATCAAACTTTGTACTCATATAGTACTTAGTGACCTGACTTGACTTTTATATATTTCGTTTACGTCCTTTTTATATATTCAAAAAGGCGGCAATTTTAACATTTTTCTAATAAGCTAGAGATCTAAGGAACCGTATTATAGAATATGATACAAGTTGGTACACATATGCTACATAAAAAAATTGACTTGACTTTTGTGTATTTCGTTCATCGTGTGCTTTTATACTTTAAAATGGCGGTTTCTTTACTTTTAGTATTGTAATACGTATCTTACGTAATATAACTGAGAATTTCATAAAACTTGGTGCACACCTACTACATACAAAGCTGACTTGACTTTTCTGTGTTTTGTTTATCCTGTGTTCGTATTTTCAGAACTGCGGCAATTTGTATATTTTAACATGGCATGTCAGATCTCAGAAATTTTTTTTCTGAATTTCATACAATTTCGTACACATATACTATTTAGTAAGCTGACTTGATTTTTGTATATTTTATTCAGCCTGTATTTATTTTCCCAAATATGCGACCATTTTCGAGTTTGACATAGCCAAGGTAATTTTTTTTCCTATTTTTATTAATCTTGCTTTACATATACAACGTGGAAATTTGACTTGATGTTAAATTGAGTTTCTCGTTCACTTTATATTAATGTTTTCAAATTGGTAGTCATTTTTTATATTTAGAATAATTTGACGTTTGTGAGGAATTTTTTTAAAATTATGTTAAACTTAGTACATATATACTACTTAGCATACTTGTTTGACTTTTGTGTGCTTAATTAATTATGTGTACATATTTAATAGTGATGGCCTTTTTTTGTATTTTAGCACAATATGACATATTTGAGGAAACATATTTCCGAAGTTCACTAATCTTGGCATGCATATTCTATTTAGTTCACTGGACTGTCATGTATTTCGTTCATCCTATACTACTATTTAGTATTCCTAGATGTACGTAAAATATTTGCACTTTCAGGGTTAATTTGTAACCTCTTTGAGGAAAGTAGGCTTATCAGTTACGATGATAATTTCTTGTTATGCATGCAATAACGTTTATAAACTAGCATAACTAAACGTTTTATGCAGGTTTGTAATTTTACATTTACGCCAAAATTTTTAAGTATGCTTTATACGAGTGTATGTATCTACAATTATTTTATTATCTTTTGCAACCCCTGTGAGTCTGGCCAAATACGTTATAAAAGACTTCAAGAATATGTGGCGTGATTCCTGTAAGAAAACTACAATGGTTTTTCTTATATTGGATAATTTATAGTGAGTTTATGAAATCTTCTTAATAATTGAAGCCATTTGTAGTTTCATTTAAAAAAATGCTATTTATATTCGAGGGCATCATGCCAGAAGGACGTTTGAACCATATATTTTACATGACTGATACGCCCTAATGGCATGACCTTCAAGTTGAACAAATTTCGGCGGCGTTCCTTAAAGAAATTTGATTATATTTTCTATACTTGATTTGCTGCATTAGTAATTATTTAAGTAAGCATGGGAATTTTGTAATGGTACGATTCCTACGATTACATAGCGACTGCAACAATTTTGGTTCTAACATTGGAAGCTCATGCAGGTAAACTGGGCACATTTCATTTAAAGTTCCTGTAATTGGCCCAACGTCGCCGATAAAGTTTAAAAATTCTTCTTTATTTGGTTAAGTTATCGTTGCGTGAGAATTGCTTCGTTCTCGTTTCCTCTGGCCGGCTTTGGCACGGCGCGGCAACCTGCGAGCATAGGCAACAACCGAAAAAGGATTACGTAGCATGCGGGTGTAATACCTAGAATCCATTTCTGTAATATAGCGCTACTCTTCGTGCGGGTTATTCGACGTAAGTGGGGACGGACCAAGGTCTCGCCAAAGTGCGCAAACGTAATCCTTAATAACTTCCCTGAGATTAACGCGGCTATGATGTAAATTTTCAGAGGATGTGCTCTAGCGAATTTAACCTTCGCGATAGAAGCGAGGTTCTACAAAGTACAACTAGCGAGTGTAGTAAACTTGCGAAACAAAGGCATATCCACCAAACAAAATATATAAACGACTTCTATGAATTAAGTTCAAAATCAACTTTTCATTTAAAACTTACCGTTTACTCTATAAAAAGGAACGTTTATCAACCAAAATAATTTAAAGCTTATCGTTCGGATTATCTTTTACTTTTTTTAGAAACAAATGCAACACTGAAGAAGCTCCCTTTCCGATTTCTAATTTAGCAAGTAATAACATATAGTACAGCGGCTAAACGACATTTTACAACGAAACCCTGCACATTGTGATACAAGTTTGAAATTTGGTGGAGTGGTACTTATTAACATAAAGAATAAAATAAGATGTAGGGGCATCTTGAAAAACCATTTGTTCGGCCGCCATATTGGAAAATGGCGGCTAAAAATTGAATTTTGGGCTATAACTTTGTTATATTCAATCGGAGGAAAAATTTTGCTTCTGTACAAAATTAAAGAACAGGAAATTGTCTACAAAAATCTTCTCTAGCTTGTTTTTCGTAAATCTAGCCATTTTAGAGATTTTTGCATGTTCATGTATCAACAGTTCCCACCATGCCAAGAAACACTATATCTTACCTGGAGTACGATGCTCTTGCAGAATCTATGAGTGATATTTCTTTCTTTAAAATGTTGGAGAGCTAGTCTGTGTAGAATTGCAACTACTTTTCAGTACATTCTCCC